>SKCR01040674.1:0-118489 GCA_019454045.1 Zanthoxylum bungeanum
AGGGGAACGTGGACCAGGGATAAGCTATGACATAAACATGAACAGATCCTTCATACATTTACATGGAGGTAAGTTATATGGAATAGCAATAACAGGCCATATGTTGTAAGAGTTGTACATATTCTCAAATGGGTTAAAACCATCGGAGGTGAGACCTAACCTGACATTACGGGGGTCCTCAACGAAACGAGGGTACATGTCATTAAATTCCTTCCACTCGGTTCCATCCGCAGGATGTCTGAGTATGCCCTCTGCACCGATCCTTTTTTCATGGTGCCACATCATGTCAGTCGTTGTGTGTCATGACATGAACAACCTCTGCAACCTGGACGTTAATGGGAAATATCGTAATATCTTCTGAGGCACTTTCTTCCCCATATCACGGACTTTGTACCGACTTTCACCACATATCGGACAATATTCAAGTGATTCATACTCGGCACGAAATAATACACAGTCATACTTACAAGCATGAATGAATTCATACCTCATTCCCATATCACACAATATTTTCTTTGCCTTATAATACGACTTAGGCAATTCGCTTCCAACCGGTAATATTTACCCCAATAAGTCTAGCATCATATCAATATTTTTGTTGGTAATTCTGTTGATCACTTTA
Organism: Zanthoxylum bungeanum; assembly: GCA_019454045.1. Classification (NCBI taxonomy): domain Eukaryota; kingdom Viridiplantae; phylum Streptophyta; class Magnoliopsida; order Sapindales; family Rutaceae; genus Zanthoxylum; species Zanthoxylum bungeanum. The sequence continues at coordinate 623 of SKCR01040674.1, forward strand.
ATATGTAATAATTTCACAACGAAATTCAAGATCGACATTCCAGCACCTTCAAATGGAATTTTTTTTGCCTCATCAAGTAGTTCACTAAATAAATTTTGATCATTTCCACCTAACACTGGTATGTCACCGCTAACACTATGACCAAGTTGTGGACCTTGTAAGTCATGCAAAGCATCGATTATCTCATCGTTTGCAGGCTAATTGTAACTACTGCTCCCTTCACCGGAATCAATAAATCGTGATTGAGAATTATACTGCTCTCCGTGATAAATTCACATACGGTAAGTTGGTGATATTCTTGGCATGTATAAATGATTATGAACTTCATCTAACTGTTTCCTTTTCCTATTCAAATAATTTGTACATGGACACCGAACACGACCTTCTGCATCAATGTGTTGCTTTGCCGATTCCATGAACTCATACACTCCATTACGGTATTCAACACTCAATCTATCCACCGAGCTCATCCAATTTCTATCCATTTCAGCCAAATATCTAAATATAAAAATATAATTATTAGACATCATATTACACTCATCAACATCACCAATTCATTAATTATTTATTTAAGCATACACATATATATTCAGTTAATTAATTAATTAGTTAAAAAATAAAATATATTTAGTTAATTAACTAATCAACATATATGCTTCATAAACCACTAACACAAAGTATATAATAAATATAATTATAAAAAATGAAAACCATAATTTTTTAGAAAGATTAAAATGAAATACTTAAGTGGGATATATAATTATTCTTTTCAAATATAAAGAAAAATAATAAAGATATATGAAAGAAGATTTACCTTATGGAAAATTAATTAGAGTTTTATTGAAAATTTGTAGGAGAGTTGTGAGGTTGCAGATGAGAGAGTAAAATTACAGAGGATGAGATTGAAGAGGATGAGAGAAAAAGCAGAGGGGGCAGAAAGGTTGGTGGTTCTGCATTTTAATATAGTTTTAGCGTCGAAGCACTAAATTCGACGCCAAATGTCAACATTTTAGTGTCGAAAATGAATTTCAACGCTAAAGGTTAAAGGACTGTCGGTGGTATCGTCATAAACCTTTTGCGATGCCAATTAGTCAACGCTAAATGTCAAATTTTCAGCGTTGAATATGTTGTTTCGACGCTAAAAGTGGAAATTTTAGCGTCGCAATTTATTTCGACGCCAAAGGTAATGGGAATAGTTGAAAACCTTTAGCGTCGATAAATTTTCGACGCTAAATTTACTACTTTTAGCGTCGATTTTAATATTCGACGTTAAAAGTATACAATTTGGCGTCAGATTATTTTCGACGCTAAAATGTTGACATTTGGCGTCGAATATTAGTTTCAACGCTAAAAGTTGTTATTAGCGTCGAAAATAATTTCGACGCTAAATGTTTGGACGGTAAAGGTACATTTTCTTGTAGTATGTTTTACAGCTTATGATTTTTAAATCGATAATAAATAATTTTTTTGTGAAACACTTTATATCTTGGGACATATTTAAGGCTTAAATAAAATGTAAAAAAAAAATAAAAAAAATCTAAACACATCCCATTATAGGTGCGTGTGGTGTGTTTTTTTGGGGTTAATTTTTTATCACTCTTGATAATTTTACTAAAAATAACTAAATACAAAATTTTAAATTTGCTTGGGTTAAATAAAAAAGTTTCTATCCTAATTGAATTTTTAAATAAAACCCCAAAAAAATAAATGTCAATTTATATAAATCACTAAAATTAATTACTATTAAGCATTAAACAGTAGAACTAAGTACATGTGCTCCTTGATTTGCTTATTAAAATCTGAATTTGGTAACAAAAGCTATGACAAGTAACCTTTTTTTTTTTTAATTAGGATAATTTGTGCAATGTTTGTTGCCAAAATTCTATTTGTATTCCTTGGATTAGAAGAAATAAAATAACAAAAATATTTCATATTTGCGATGGAATATGAAGTCATTTGCTTGCAAAATCAATAAATAAATGAACTCCCAACAAATTAAAACTTTTGAGCTCTCAATAAAAAAAAATGTCTTTCTCGAAAGTTTTATGCGGTCTTTAAGCCAATAAAAAATTGGGTATAATAAAATCATTACCGTTGTCCCTTTTCTAGGGAAAAAAAATGGGATTACATCTTTTTTTTATTATTATAAATTTACTTTTTAGGATCATATATTACATTCATGAAAATAAATAAAATCTACATTTTTTTTTTTATTTGTTTTATAGTTTGGAAAAAAAATTGATAGTGAATATGGAGGTTTTACCGATATGTAGCTAACATGACAAGACTTTCCTATACATTTGAAATGACCTGAGATGATGACTGAATTGATGATACATATGAACTTCTATCCCACAAATTAATTTGATGTCTCCCTTGAACAATGAACATCAATTTTGAAGTCAACTACATAAATCTAAAGTTTGCTGTTCAGAGAGGCTATTGAATGAAATTAACAAATAATAAGATTTGATAATAATACTATAAGGAATAAGATTTTTAGCGTCCAAAGTTTTAGCATCGCTTAAAAAATTATCGTCAAATATATATTTAACGTCGCCGAACCTTGCGATGCTAAAATTAACAATATATTACATCGCAATGATCGACGGCGCTAAAAGTACAATATTTAGCATCGTCAATGATCTTTCGACGTAAAAAATTTAACATTTAGCGTCGCAATAAGATTTTCGATTCTAAATATCAATATTTAGCATCGATTATAGTTAGCGATGCTAAATGTCATCATTTTCAGCGTCGCTAACTATATCTGGCGTTAAATATTGCAACATTTAGTGTTGCAACCTATATTCGACGATAAAATGTAATAATTTAGCGTTGTTACCTAATTATCGACGCTAAATATTGTAAGATTTAATATTTGATGTAAGTTACGACATTAAATGTATGACTTTTAACGCCACTAGTGATACCAGCGATGTTAAAAAATCTATTAAAAAAAAAAAAAAAAACTAATTAAGGTATGAATTTTATCTAATGTATCAATATTATTGTAGTAATTGTTGAACCATTATATATTTTTGAGTAAATTCCCTAAAATTATAGTTTAGAATTTAATTAGGTAAATATTTTACTTTATGAATTTAACTAATTAAGGTATGTATTTTCTCTTATGTATCAATATTATTGTAGTAATTGTTTACCCATTATGTATTTTTGAGTAAATCCCCTAAAATTAGAATTTAGAATTTAATTAGGTAAATGTTTTAGTTTATGAATTTAGCTAATTAAGGTATGTATTTTCTCTAATATGTATCACTATTATTGTAGTAATTTGTTTGCCCATTATATATTTTTGAGTAAATTCCCTAAAATTATAGTTTAGAATTTAATTAGGTAAATATTTTACTTTATGAATTTAGCTAATTAAGGTATGTATTTTCTCTTATGTATAAATATTATTGTAGTAATTGTTTACCCATTATGTATTTTTGAGTAAATCCCATAAAATTAGAGTTTAGAATTTAATTAGGTAAATGTTTTAGTTTATGAATTTAGCTAATTAAGGTATGTATTTTCTCTAATATGTATCACTATTATTGTAGTAATTTGTTTGCCCATTATGTATTTTTGTGTAAGTCCCCTAAAATTATAATTTAGAATTTGATTAGGTAAATATTTTAGTTTATGAATTAATTAGTCAAATATTTAGTTTATGTATTTAATTGATAGTGCATATAATTAATATGAATAATTTGATTGTGGATAAGTATGTATGTATAGGGTTTGATTTTGGATTACTATTTAATTTTTAAGTGAAATTGTACATACATTAATTTTAATTAATTTATCAATTTTTTTTTTATATTTGTAGATATTTTTATTGATATAGATAAAAGTTGGATGAGTATACCCAATAGATTGAGTATCGAATGTCGTAAATGGGCGGAAGAATGTATGAAAGCAAAGAAACGAATTGCTGATGTGGAAGGTCGAGTGCGTTGTGTCCATATAATAATTGTTTGAATAAGAGAGAGAATCATTTGAGGGAAGTTATAGATCATTTATATATGTCGGGAATCTTAGCGACCTATCAGTTGTGGGTTTACCAAGAAAATTACAACTTTGTCTCCCAATATACCCATTCAGAAGTTAGTACCAGTTATCATGATCATCGTCAAGAAAATGCTGATGATGATGTGATATGATTGTTGCTTTGCATGACTTGCAGGGTTCGATATTTGGTGGAGAAACATCACATCCGGAAGAGAATGACAGACAGAAAGTGTTTAGTCAGTTACTTAAAGAAGCTAAAAAAATTTCGTTTGATGATGCCGGCATGTCAACTTTGAACTTTGTTGTCTAACTATCGTCAAGAAAATGATGATGATGATATGATTGTTGTTTTGCATGACTTGAAGGGTTCGACATTTGGTGGAGAAACATCACATCCGGAGGAGAACGACAGACATAAAGTGTTTAGTCAGTTACTTAAAGAAGTTAAAAAAAAATTGTTTGATGGTGGTGGCATGTTGACTTTGAAACTGATGTTACTAGCCGACACAGAATTTCGAAAATCATATTACGATGTAAAAAAATATTATGTGATTTTGGATTGGGGTATGAATCGATACACGCTTGTAAGTATGATTGTGTATTATTTCGTGCAGAGTATGAATTCCTTGAGAATTGTCTAATCTGAGAAGAAAATCGGTATAAGATCCGTGATACTAGAAATAAAGTGCCTAAGAAGGTGTTACGTTATTTTCCATTGACACCTAAACTACAAAGATTGTTTATGTCATGTCACACCGTATCTGATATTCGATGATATCATAACAAGATAGTTGGTGATGATGGTGTTCTTTGACACCCTGCTGATACAACTGAGTGGAAAGACTTTGATGATATGTACTCGTGTTTCGCCGAAGACCCTCATAATATCAGGTTAGGCCTCACATCTGAAGGTTTTAATCCTTTTGGAAATATGTATAACTCTTACAACATGTGGCATGTGGTAATTGTACCTTCTAACTTACCATCGTGGAAGTGTATGAAATACCATTTCATGTTCTCGTCCTTATTTATACCGGGTCCATGTTTTCCCGGTAAAGCTATTGATGTTTACTTGAGGCCGTTGATTGAAGAGTTACATAAATTGTGGAATATCGGTGTAACTACCTATGATGCAATAAATGAGCAATATTTTCAAATGCATGCGATGTTACTGTGGACTATTAATGACATTCCATCTTTTAGTTCTCTATCCGGGTGGAGTACTAAGGGTTATATGGCATTATGTTCGAAGCCCTAACATTCTGTTCGATGTACTGAAAGAATATTGAAACAACTTTTAATCGTCGGACTAGAAACTACGACGAGGGAGAGTATGAATCTCACGATGTCTCTCTTTTCCAGCTAAACTGTAGGCCCCTCAGGAAGATGACTGTTAAAATACTTACAATCGAGGAACAATAATGTGCTCATGGGTTTGTTCTGAATAATTGCGATGAGGTGCAGTCGTATCTACAGTACGTGTCTAAACTCAATTTAATAATTTGAATAATTTATAAGGACTTTTATAAATTTTTGTCATTTTTTAATATAGTCATCATGGGATCGTTATTGACAACAGCAACAACAACCAAAATATTTGTGAGAGGCAACGAATGACATTCCCTAAGTGGTTTGAGGTAACTGTGAGTTTTTTCATACCTAAACTTTTTCAGTGTATAATATATCTTACTTTCCCTAATTAATGATTTCACATGCATTTCAATATTTTTCATTAACACGGAATCTTAAAATGTAGGAATGAATGGTGGGCATCCAGACACAAAATCTCACACAAGGCAATAAACATTTGGCTAATGAGGAGCTTTCGCGTCAGGTGTTCCAGAACATCATCTCTTACAATGTCGGGCTTGGTACCCATTAGAAGGCTGCAACAGCTACTTCTCGGCCTCAAATGAGGTCACTGTCTTGAAGAAGCGATTGAAATAGACTCAAGATATGATGATAAGGCAGAGGGAGGACCACGATTGGAAAATGGCTCAATTGCGGGCGCTTATAGAGAGATCGCTCGCTCAGAGCAGTGTTGCAGGATCAACCTCCATAGTTTCTCTAGGCCGAATAGAAGCAGCACTGACCCCAACCGATCATCCTGCGTGATTTTTTTATTTAATGTAATAAAACTTTTGTATATAATAAAAAATTTATTTTATATATATTATAAAAATTTAATTTAATTTTTTAAAATAAAATATTATAAATGTTTTATTTAATTTTTTAAAATAAAATATTATAAATGTTTTATTTTTTGAATAATATATTTAATTTTAATTTCATTATATAATAATAATAATAAATTATTTTATTTTAATAATATTATATAGTTTTTAAAAAAATTAAAAATATTATAAATGTAACACCCCGCCTAGGGCATGATGCTACATGCAGAAGAGAGGTATAACTCATCTCAATGAGCCTAAATCCTAACGAAAAGCGTACATGACACACCTTAAATTTTGTACAACCGGTAACAAAGTCTAGCACCAAAGCAACCTGTAACAAATATTAGATGAGCAAAAAAGACATTCGGTCCAATCCTAAGACAGAACAATTCTCAATATTAATATTCCAATGCTTCGTGCCCAAAAGCACACATACAAATTAAAACTTTTATTTACATACATTCATATGCCAATGCACATTTCATGATATAAAATATAAACAACATAATTCTGTAACACCCCCTCCTCGGAGATGCTACCAGTAAGGAATAGGCCACCATATCCTCCCGAGCCTCTGACTTTCTGACTCTGATCAACACTACTAATCTCATAGCAAATACAAACTCATACATGGGACCATTGCCCAACTCAATAACGCAACTCAGTACTTATAACTGTATACTAATAATACTTTTGTATACAACTCTGTTCACAGATACCTTGACTTATAACACTCACATTCACAACTATACAAGTAACTGATACATGACTTCACTTTGACTATGACTGGACTGTAACTCTGCACTCGATCTGTTGGACTCAAATACCCTAATGACTGCCATCAGTATTCATCCTTCCGAGCTCGTCCTCCGAGTGAACCTGAAAAATAGAAAACTGGAAGTGGGGGATTAGATCATTTGAACGATCTAATGAGTGGACAATTTTAAAACTGAAAACTGAAATATTTTATGATAAATCTATTGTTCTAAAAACCGAAATCATTTTCAAAAAAAATCTTTTCTGAAAATTTATTTATTATCTGTAAATACAACTATTTCTGCAAACCTATTCTGGAAATCTTTCTTTTTGTAAAACTATGAGTTTCTCATAAAATTGTTTCTTTTAAAAGCTTTTTTATAAAACCAACATTCTGAAAATTATGTCTCTGAAAATCATATCTCTGAAAATCATAGATCTGAAATCTATCTTTGAAAAATCTGACGTATGAGGCGTTACGTCTCGCCGTCCCCCATATGCCTAAACTAGTGGTCTTGGGGCGTTACGTCTCGCCGTCCCCCAAGCCACTGAACTAGATCAAGATATGCGGATCAATACTATCATATCGACTCTAAATCTAGAGTCTATGGGTGTTACGTCTCGCCGTCCCCCTAGCTCTGAAATCTAGGATCTATGGGCGTTATGTATCGTCGTCCCCCTAGTCATGCTCTACATGTGCACATGTTCTGAATCCATCACTTCCAATATCTGTACCAAGTCACAACTGAGGTAGATTTTTCCCCATGCCTAAAAAAATCATCAAGATCATGCTTTCAAAAATCATCACTTTCTAAAACATTTCTTTAAAAAATCTCATTCAAAAACATAATTGAAAGTAAACTTAGCGAACACCTTATGTGCTAAAAAATAAGTCTTAATTCAAAAAAAATCAGTAAATATCAATTTGAGAAAAGAGTTCACTCACTGATTTCGAATCTGACTGGAATTACTTTATTTCACTAAAGGAAGTTGCGGTTCTGATCGGTGGTAAACACACACATGTTATGCAAGTGCATGTATCGCTCAAGTAGTATAAAATGTATCGATCACACGAAGACTTAATACCTAAGCTATTAATTTATGAAGCTAAATGTCTACGAGTATCTAATTGATTGATTTTTGGTTGGATGATGATTTTAAACTAAAGACAAGTAATTAAAACAAAACAAAGGTAGATTTTAAGTTTTAAACAATGATATGAAAATATTCAGGGTTGTGAATCCTTCCAATATCTTTTAAAGATGAAGTGATTATCTCATGTTTGTGCAATATATCGGTTTATTAACCTGGAACACGAAGTTATGCAAAAGCCTCTTCCGATGGTCAAATGTAAATACCCAAAGTAACCCAATTAACTATATTCCTATGTTAATTAAGAAACTATGAATACCCCCGCCCGACATGTATATACATATCCTGTAAGAAAATCTACCTAAGAGACATTTACCCCAAGGTGAGATCGTGAGCTATTGAGTCTATGGCTAAAACCTAAAATCCATTTTCCAAGTTCATTTTAAGTTTACTAAATCAATCTTATTAATGGCCAGTTAACAAGAAGCATTAAGCTTAAGACTCAATAAATAAACCAATTTACTACCCAAAACATAAAATAACCACTTATAAAACGGTGATATTGGAATTCATCACAACCCTAGATAATATTTTTAGTTACAAAACATACCTAAAATTATAAAATGCATAGTTAAAACAAATAACAAAACAGAAAATTAAAAAGTAAAGAAAATTACAACAATAAAAGAAAATGCTGGAGCTAGGGGTTTCACTTTTAATACATCAAATATAGATTACTCCCTTATCAATTAATCATTTCTTGAATTAATTATTTTAAAACAGACCATATATGCAGTGAATATCATTTGTCCAAAGTCCAACCGACCATATAGGCGGTAACAAAATCATATAAACTGACCATGTAGGCGGTAACAAGGTTAGCACCTAAACCGACCATATAGGCGGAAACTAAGTCCAATAATGTAAAATCGGCCATATAGGCGGTAAATAATTAATTCAATTTACTTATTTAAATTAAGGGAGTAAATCTAAATTATTATATTAAAAGTTTCACCCCAGACTCCAGCAAAAAGAGATTACCTACTCATGATGTAATTAAAAACACATAAAAATTTATTAAATAAATAAAGAGAAAATACAAGAAAACTTAAATAAACATGTAAGACACTTTCTTTTAGGTTTTCATAGAGAAATCCCCCAAAGAAAGCATGGAAAATTTACAAAGTTTAGCTTGGTATCTATAGGCAAATATAAAAGCTTCCACCAATCATGCCACCAAACATGGCACCAAATATGGCACCAAATCCTCCACCAAACATGCAAGCATGTTTGGTGGAAGTTTGACAATTTTTATTTTTATTTTTATTTTTTTATTTTATTTTTTATTTTTGAAAATGACTTTAATAATTACACATAACACACTTTCAGATTTTTCAACAATTTCGGTAATGAAAACTTCAGAATTCGAAAATCTTATGAACTTTAAAGTTGTAGATCGTTGAGTCTTCTTTAATCTGGAACTTGAATCACCTCAATCTGATATCGGAATAAAACATTATGGCCAAAATATGACAATTACGCAAAGTTGAAATTTCTGATATTGTACTTCGTTAGAACGCCATTTCAAGTTTCCAATCTCCAAAATCAAAATGTCAAGTCCAGTTTTTACCCTTATTTGTTCCACATTTCGTCATGATTGATTCCATTAAGTCCCGATTTTATTTTATCTGCAAAATAAACTAAAACACATCAAATAGTTCATAAAACTCGAGAAACTATACAAAATATTAAGTAAAATTGGTGGTAGATATTGATATATTTTCCGCTCATCACACCCCCAAACCTAATATTTTGGTAGTTCTCGAGCAAAACAATAAAATAAAATGTAATAAACAATTAAAATTAAATTAAGCCACTTTCATAGGGATCACAGTTGTATTTAGCGTATGCAACAAGCCTTTAAACCCATAGGAGTCCATAGTGGACGAGTTGTAGTCTCATGAGGGCTTACAATGACGATACCCACAAACGTCAATCAAATACACAGAAAAGCAAAAAGATCAAATAAGTTAGTGACTAAACAAGTGAAACTCTTATTCAAGTTAATAGTTGTTTTCTTTCTTTCTAAATTACCAAATAAGTAAATTCTCCGATTATTTTTACCATTCTTCATATACACAACCAACAAGGTATTAATCAAATCATTGTACCCACAATATTCATAAGTATAGTTGAAAAGATAGTAATATTTTTGTCCTAAAGTTCTATCAGAATTCACACATTTTTAGCAATGGATTTTTTTTTATCAACATCTTCAATCCATGTAGCGAGCTTTGGGCCAGCGACTCTCAAGCCATTTGGCTTTAGGGCACTAGGTGTTAAGACACCCCTACAGACTTAATTTCTTGGATCTCAGATGTTTTTTTTAATCAACATCTTCAATCTATGTAGCGAGCTTCGGGCCAATGACTCCCAAGCCAGTTGGCTTTAGGGCACTAGTTGTTAAGACACCCCTATGGACTTAATTACTCAGATCTCAAATATTTTTTTTTATTAATATACACAATATTTTTTGTATTATTCCATCGCTTTTTTAGATGATTCCTCCAATTAAACTAGAGCACTGAATATTACAAACTTTTCACTTACAACTCATGGTCGTATGTTACCATGCATGTTGATAATACCTGTCAACTGAGCATATGAAGATCCAATTTAGTCAGTATTATGGAGAATTCACAAATTAAATAATTCAAAAGGAAATAAACAAAAATTAACTTGTTACGAAAGAGGTTGAGATACTCTCAGAAGTGGAAATTCCTTACACAGCTATCTCATACACCATTCCACTTGATTAGTCAAATTTAAAACACTGAAAATCAAAATATTTTATTTATTTATTTATTTTTCATTATATATATATATATATATATATTTTTAAAAATTTTGAAAATTTTTGACTAAAATCAAATAAAACAACACAACGAAAAATAAAAATAAGATACTAAGCAACTATTCCCCCCTCCCCCCAAAAAAAATTCTAATTGAGACATTGTCCCCCAATGTCTAAAAAGAAGAAGAAGAGTTTAGAAGAGAGTATATGGTTAGCTGAAATTCTACATGTAAAAAGAAAATTAAGGGTTAAGATCCAGATTTATCTGACGCTTCTTACCATGATCATTATCAGACCAGTTAATCTTGGAAATGATAGGGTCAATTTGTGGTTCAAAAGCTAAAAGTTGGTCAATTAAATCATGGGCTGTTCTGGCAGTGTAGAGGATATTTCCTTTACAGGTTTTGAAATAAACCCATTTCTCCTAGCGTCATCAAGAACACACAAAGAAAGTCATAAAATCCATCAACGTTAAACAGTCCAATTGGTTTCTGGTGTATGTTCAAGTTCGACCAAGATAACACTGTAAAAACTTCCTCCATCGTACCCAAGCCACCTGGCAAAGCAATAAAAGCATCAGTACGATTAATCATTTCAACAAGTCATTCAGACATACCTGGCACAATGCATTCATCTCCGTTTGATGGTCCTATAAGATTTGACTCCGTCAATGGTTTTGGGATGATTCTCATAACTTGACTATCTCATTCCTGTACGGCCCTTGAAACGTACCTCATTAGTCCAAGATTGTCACCGCCATATACTAAGTGCATATTCCTTTTAGCTATGACTCGACCCAATTCTTATGCTGCCGCAGTGAATTCTGATTTAGAACCAGCACTAGTACCGCAAAATACACAGATGTTTACAACTCGTCTTCTTTAAGTTGCTTCCATTTTATTTTATGTATTTCTTTCTCAAATCTAGATGTTTTCAAGAGTGCAATACGAGCTGAATTTATAGAACCTGAAAATGGGTGAGTAATAATAGCACTAGTACCTGCCAGATGACAATTATTAGTTAAGCAGTAAAATAAATCGTGAAAGTCAAAAAATTTGTATCATGTCGGCGAAAATAAAAGAAAATAACAAAAAAAATCACAATTATTAGTTAAAGACAAAGAGATATTAATATTTACAAGAAGTAATGGCTTGAATGACGTCTATACGTCAGGGACAAGCGTCTCATCCAATTTTCTTATAAATTGGCAAACATGGTCTTTTAAAGTCAGATTCCCAAGACTTAATTGTTGTCTTTTTTTTCGAAACTGTGTATGTAACACGTGAATTACGTGATACACATATCCACTGGGATGCGTCACAAGAGTCAATGATATATCATCTAATGACTCCTTACTCATGCCATCCCCAATGAATTTAATTTTATCTTCGCGGTTATCAGACACCATTCCTAAAGAACGACAACGAGTATTACATGTCATGCGTGCACATTTATAGCAAACACCTAATATTTTAGCTATTCTCTTTTTAGCATAGGTGCTTATTCTTAAACCAGGCATAAATGAAATAAAAGAGTCAGAGGACTCACCTGCCAATCAGACTCGTGCTTCAATAATCCAACGTATGTCATTAGGAATACCTTTGATCATCAAAAGTCTCATTCGTTCCAAGCGAGTTTTGTAGACATTCATCAAAGAGTTTTGAGGGAGAGAAGGAAATTGCTTGTGAAGATTTGTGAGAACGTCTTCCATTCTGAAATGTGACTTTACCTATAAAATTTAAACATACAAAAATAAAACACACCAAATATGAATATATACACAAATTGCATGGGTTTCCTCCCTGCTAGTGCTAAGTTTAACGTCGTCAGCTAGACATGACTGCCCGAACGTTAGGCTGGATCTGCAAGTATGACACTTTCTTTTTGTCGCTCAAATGATTCTCCTCAGTAATTCTTGACACGCTGGCTATTTACCCTGAATGTGTTGTTGGATTTGGAGTTGTATATCTCAACTACTCCGTAGGGTTACACCTGAGTAATCACAAATAGACATGACCACTTTGATTTCAGCTTTTCAGGGAAAAGTTTCAAACTTGAATTGTATAATAACACTTGTTGCCCTGGTTCCAGTTGTCTACGCATTATTTTTTTATCATGCCATTTCTTGGACTTTTCTGTAGGGGTTTTATGGTGAAAATCCAGTAACGCAGCGGAAACACGGAAAATCAAAATTTTCCGATTTCAATAAATTTTCTTGGATAAATTAAATAAACTTATTTATTTAATTATCCAATACTTAAAAATTGAAATTTTACACAAGAAACCAAATTTCTTGGTAATTACCGAATTGGCCCAATAGTTTGCAAATTGATCATTTTAGTCCTTAAATTGTCAAATACAATTTTGGATGATTCAAAATCAATTCTAAAATGATTTCAAACATGTCCAACATATCAAAAACAAATTGCAACAAAAACCCCCCAAAATTTATAATTGCAAACAGCCCCTCATTTTTTCAGTTTTTGCAATTTGGTCCTTTTATGTTCAAAACATGTCAAGATCAAATCCAATCAACCCAAAAATTAATATGCATCATATACACACCATAATACATCACATATATGAAAAGCCACAAATTTGGAGAGGGTTATGAACCCTAATTTTACAATTTCTTCAAATTGACAAATTATACCAAATCAATTAAATCCAACACTTAAATTCAAACTTTACCACACCAAAAAAGTCTCACCATCATGAAACAACTCAAGAAAAATTCTAGGTCATCAATGAGTGGCTTAGCAACTCTAGAATGGCAACATGATTATCAAATAATCAAAAGGGAGCTAATGAATTAATTTCATGCTTTCTTTGTTAAACAAACATGCGAGAATCTTTCAAAGAAGTTTCCAACCAACTAATTACAAAATTAAATAGTAGAGAAGAAACTAAGCAACACATGTTGAAGTCTAGTATCATAGAAATAATTTTCTAATTGAAAAAGTTTAAGAAAAACTTACAAAAATCTAATTTTTTCAAGCTTTTCTTTTGATCTCCAAACTTTTTCTCTCAAAACTCACTTTTTAATATTAGGTGGCTTAACCTAAAATGAATGAAAATGAAACAAAATAATTTATACTCACAAATTTTGCCTTGGCCGAATTTTGGAGTAATAAAAATAAATATCTAGATATATTTTTTGTTTCATTTATTCATTAATTCAACTTGTGTAAATAATCATTACACCATTTAATGACTTTCAACAAGTGAAATAAAGTAACTCAAGGCATCTCCAAAAATATCAAAACTTAAGATATTTATATTTTTAATTACTTTGAATATTTTAACAATTAAATAATTATTTAAATATAAATATTTTAAATATATGTATCATATTTACTTTAAATATCTAAATACATATATATTTATGATATATGTCAAATATCACAATATGACATTTAATTAATGTGTATTTAATAAAATCTATCATTAAATACAAATACACAATAATTATGAAATGACCAATAGGTCCCATTACTTGTATTTTTCGTTTAACCTTTAAATGACTTATAAATAATCAGTATTATTCATAAAATTTGCCCTAGTGCTCTACGAGTATATTTCACTAGTGAGACTCTCTAGATTCAGGCATATCCGTCATGAAGTCCAATTTTGTGTCCATAATTTACCCACCCGTAAATTATGACGACCACGGATAAACTCGCTGAATCATACAGGTCGAGGTCATGGCATATGTTTAATTCCTCCGTCACAGGTATCCGGATGTATACCAGAGATATAGATGTAAACGTCAAATCTCTATAGGGACAATTCCGTCGACGTCTCTATTAGCAATCTCTAAAAGAACACTTAGAACTTACTTCTAAAGTGTACCACAGGTCCATAGTTTTTATCTGATTACTAATCATATATGGACTATCTATGCTCCGTAGACAGAACTGACGGATCCTATCTCGACACACACAGGACACCCTAAGGATCTGTCCACACCCAACGAACATGCGGAGGTATGATCTGAATAGATTGGTGACATGACTGCCATCTAAGTGTGGAAGATGTCTCATGTGCCCACAGTGGTATCTCAAGTCGAAGAATCACAAATACTACTCAACCCGAGAAGATTCTTATTGACGTTGGTGTACCATCTATTAAGAATATTTGGTGAGTCGTTCAGTGTTTATCCACTATAAACACCTACACGTCTATACGAGTCTCCAAGACTCATGGTTCATTGAGAAACCATTGGAATCCAATATTCCAGTATACGACATGTACCGGTCTCAACGGGTTTACTTTACTGACCAAATAGTGTAAACTTTGACCAGGAACAGTCTGAGAATGACAACGTCATTATACAACTCAATGTCAGTTGCGACGCTTTTGTAACTACATTATGACTAATCATTCTAAGGTCAATTACGCCTTTACTATATAAAGAGATATATTATATTATAGAAACTGCTTATTTTATTCATAATAAAACATTTATAAGAGTATTTACAAGGAAATACAATGGGGAATTGGCGCTCTGAGCACCAACCCCAACATTTCTTTGTACAATTTGGCATTTTCATAAGCATGTAGCCGAAATTCCTCCAATTCATTGAGTTGGTGGACCCGATTTTCTCCTGCTGCTTGTAGATCAAGATTTAGCTTCTTCAGTGCCCAATACGCTTTATGTTCAAGCTCCACTGGCAGATGGCATGCTTTCCCAAACACCATTCGATATGAGGACATACCAATGGGTGTCTTGTAAGCTGTCCGGTAGGCCCATAGTGCGTCATCTAGTTTTGTAGATCAGTCATTCATTGTTGATCCTACGGTTCTCACTTAGATTCTTTTGATCTCTCTGTTTGAAACTTCAACCTATCCATTTGACTGTGGATGGTAAGCAGTGGCAACTTTATGAGTAACTCCGTATTTAGAAAGGAGTGCATCGAAATATCTATTGCAGAAATGTGTGCCACCATCACTGATAATTGCCCGATGTGTTCCGAAGGGAGTGAAAATTTTCTTTTTAAGGAATTTTATCACCACTTTTGAATCATTTGATGGTAGTTATAGGCACTGCATTTTTTCATTTAAGTCCCGATGATGAGTCTCACATGGAGACACTACCTCTTTAAATTGTAGAAGTCGCGAGAAACGGACGTCGAAAGGGAAGAGTCAAGAATTGACATTTTTGTTGGATTTAGTTCGCTTGTTTAGCTTCGGGTTCGCTTGTTGGACCTCTGTTTTAAAACACATCCTTAGCCCAAAACCCCGCAAGACACATACCAAGACCAAAACCCCGCAAGACACACACCAAGCCCACACACCACTAAACCACACACCAAGCCCACCAATCAAACCCTATACACGCCCAAGGACCCAAGTCACACGCCCATAGCCACCCTAAATAACAAAAATCACATTAAACACATGCATAAATCAAGCCAAATCCCCTTCCTAAATTAAAGAAATCCCATAGATCCCTTGCCTAATTAAACCAAATCATATCCCTAACAAAAAAAGAATAAATCAAATTAAATCAAATCACTTCCCTAATTAAAAGATTTTCCTTATCACATACTAATTTAAAAGATATTCCCTTTAATGCACAAATCCTTCTCATTCTCAAACAAGAAAAGCCCTAATCCTTTTGCTTATAAAAAGAACCCTTCACCAACACATTAAACCCATAGCATTCACGCATACTCACATAAGAAACCTCAAAGCATTCACGCATACTCATATAAGAAACCTCAAAGCATTCACGCCTAAGTAAAACAAGAACCCTCCATTGCCGCACCTAAAATCCCCCACTGCCCCCCATATCTTCGCACAAACAAACAGCCGCACCAATAACCCTAGTCCATCCACGCATGAGTCACTCACTGCCCCTCACATATTCAAACTGCACCGCATCACAAGCCCTTCACAGCCGCATAATACCCCTACATACTGCCCAAAACCGCACGCATAAACCCCCTCCCTGCTCATCCAAAAACAGCCGCATATTACCACCCCAGACTGCCGTATAATCGCCCACTGCACTGCCCAAAACTGCCGCAAATTGCACCCACTGCACTGCCCAGTTTTGCCGCCTAAATAGCCCCAAAACTGCACTAAAAACTACATCAAAAACTGCCCAAAATAGTGACAAAAACCGCAACCCCAAACCTTCTAAAACCGTAAAAACAGTGGCCTAAATTACCTCAAAACAGTGACCAGAAAATACAGCGAAAATAGCAGTGAAACAGAGTGAAAATAGTAGCCCAAACAGTGAAACAACGAGGAAAAATGTTGGATTAGTGAACCGGAAGAGTTGCGGAGCATCAACCCTTCCGACGGCCGTGTAACACGTTTTCGAGAGACGACAAAAGAGGTTAGACCTGAGAGCACCTTTTTATTTATTATCTTTCGTTTTTATTTATTTTAATACTTTATTTCACATGAATATTATGGATTGATGCATGATGTGAATTCCGGATGAACGGAATGCATGTTATCTTTTGTGGTATATCGGATGGAAACTCAGACGTAAATTCCGTAGCCGATTCCGAATGGACGGTATTGCGGTTTGCACTCGGGATACAATGCCACGTACTACTTAAGAGACACACGTATTTCATTTCATCCAATCTTGTATTTGAGCATGATGTAGTTAGTAGATTATTTATTTATTTAGCATGATTTAATCTAGTAGGTTATTTATTTATCTAAGCATGATTTAGTCTAGAATATTGTTTATTTTTAAGTATGACTATATTATTTCTTTATGCATGGATTTAATACTTTGATTTTGCATTAGGAATTTAGTTTACGTTTTGTTTGAGTAGTTATTTATTTGTTCTTTGTGTTTGATGATTCGACATGCTCGTTGTGTGATATTATATGCTTGCCGTTATAATGACTTATTTTTAAAGCATGCAAACTTAGTCATATGATTTATTTTAATGAATGCGGACTAGATCTAAGTTACCTTTGATGATACATGTTGAGTAGATTCGGTTAGTTTATTGCACAAATCATATCATTACAAGTGACATAAGTAAGGGACCATTCTGAACCCAACGGTTTGAGGTCTTCCCTTGTGAGGGGTGAGTGCGGCCTTAAATCACATTTTCCCGGTTCACACCGGGTGGCGACTCCATGTTATTTCTCCGGTTTAGTTCCCCCGTGGGCTATTCCGTACTCCCAACTAGGCTGCGAGCCTAGAACAACGTCGTCGATTTATGTGTCCTACAGTAGTGTTTTGCTTCAACCTATTTGGAGACGTAATCTACTGTAACCAGAATGTACAGGTTCCCAAATGATGGAACAAAGGGTCCCAACAAATCAATCCCTTATACATCAAATATTTCCACTTCGAGAATGCTTTGAAGGGTCCTTCATTTATCCTCGAAATATTTCTCGTTCTCTGGCACCTGTCATATTGAAGAACAAATAAGTAAGCATCTTTAAACAAGGTGGGCTAGAACAGACCTGATTGTAGGAATTTGGCTACAGTTTTATCTCCGATGAAGTGTCTGACGTATGGTGATGAATGACAATGCTGCAAGATATTATTGATCTCCTCCTATGGAACAAAAAGTCTCAGTAATTGATCAGCACATCGTTTGAATAGGTACGGCTCATCCCAGACATAGTGCTTGACTTCTTTGAAGAACTTCTTTCGTTGCTGATGTGTCCATTTCAATGGCCATTTTCCCGATACTATGTAATTTACATAGTCAGTATACCAAGGGACTTCCTATTGTTTGATAGTAAACAACCGTTCATCTGAAAAAGTTTCTTTGATTGTCATCTCATTGCCAGCTGTTTATCCATTCTCGAGCCTCGATAAGAGATCTGCCACTTGGTTTTCTGTCCCTTTTTGTCTCGGATCTCCTCGTCAAATTCTTGCAGCAGAAGCACCCAACAGATCAATCTATTTTTAGCATTTTTCTTCGTGATCAGGTATTTGATTGTTGAATGATCTGTGTAAACCACCACTTTGGGACCCAGCAGATAGGACAAAATTTATCAAAAGCAAACACAACTGTGACCAACTCTTTTTCAGTTGTTGTGTAGTTGAGTTGTGCTCCATTTAGAGTTCTGGTGGGTATAGTAAATAGTGTGGAACATTTTTGCTTTGTGTTGTCCTAAAACTATACCTACAGCAAAATCACTAGCATCACACATGACCGGCGTAAACACACACGTATAACGCAAGCGCACGTATCGTTCAAGTAATATAAAAATATCGATCCCACGAGGAATTAATATCTAATCTATTAATTTTTGAGGTCAAATGATTACTAGTATCTAACAGGTTGTTTGATTGATTTGAAATGGTGACAAGTAAATAAAATTGTTCGAAAGTAAGTTTTAAGAAATTCAATATTAAAAACTATATAGGGTTGTGATTTCTTTTAATATCATTTTATAGATGAAGTGGTTATCTTAAAGTTGGGTAATATATTGATTTATTAACCTGGAACACTAAATTACGTTAAGCCTCTGTCGATGGTCAGACACAAATATCCAGTTTAACCCAATTGAACCATATGTCTATTTCAACCAAACTATCTGGATTCATTAAGATTAAGTTCCAATTAAGGCTACCCCGCCCAACAGGTATATTCCTATCCTGTAAGGAAATCCATTAAAGGGTTATCTATCCTCAAGGAAGATCGTGGGCTATTGAGTCTAAGGTCTTAAACTTAAAATCCTATGTCTAGTTCATTTTAAGTTTACCTAGTCAATTTTATAGTGGCCAGTTAATAAAAAGCATTAAGATTAAGACTCAATAAATAAATCTTATAATACCCAAACTATAATCTAACCCCTTATAAATCGGTGATATTAAAATCATCACAACCCCAGATAACTTATTTAGTTACAACACATAACTAAGGCTGGTAAACTTGAAAATAAAAGACTTGAAGTAAAAATGCGGTAAAGTAAATACTGAAAAGTAAATTACAATAAAATAAAATGCTAAGGTAAAATGAATTACTTTTACTACTACTAATTTAGATATCTCCCATAAAATAATATATAAACTTGTGATAATATTACCACCGACCAATCTGGCGGTATCCTGATTAGGTCAAATTAAGTCCAACCAGCCATTAAGGCGGTAATATTTGTCCATAAACCAGCCATAAAGGCGGAACCAAAATTAAATTACCAACCGACCAATCTAGCGATATCCTTGATTAGTCAGGTTTAAACCAGATTAAAATTAAATTACAACCCGACCAATATAGCGGTATCCTTTTTAAGTAAAATTTTAAATAGTGAATATATTATTTTTAAGGGAGATTAATCTAAATAGCAATAGTAAAAGAATTACCTTTCACCCTAGCTGGGGAAGTTACCTCCTCATGGTGAATAGTAAAAACTGTAAAAATAAAGAAAGTAAATTACTATTATTACAGAACGTAATTAAAATTTTTACAAAACTAAAAATTAAAAATTAAAAGAAACTAGAGAGAGAAACTCCTTCTTTACATCAAAGAGATGAGAGAGAGTGGTGCATCAAAAACTGAAATCTCGAGCTCAATTTATAGACCCCGTAGGCTTCTAGCGTCGCGACGCCAATGGCTTTGGCGTCGCGACACCAGCTTCTTTTGGCTGGTTGCTAAGGCTTTGACACGTGGCAATTCGGATAAGAAGATAAGGCGACACGTGGCGAGGCGGCTAAGAGCTCAATTAATGCTGACGTGGCGATGACGTGGCGCTGATGTGGCAAGGCGGCTGAGATCAATTGTCGGCACCATAGTATTACGACACGTGTCACGCTGTGATTGGCTGATGATGACGTGGCATGTTGACTCGGTTGACTTGCTGACGTGGCAAGACGCGTGGTAGAGTTGACTCGTTGACCGGATGACGTGGCGACACGTAAGATGACACGTGGCACATGTGGAATAGTAATTGTCGGCATCGTAGGATGATGACACATGGCACAGCGCACGTTAGCAGATCGGCTGTGATGGTGACACGTGGCACGGCGCACGTTAGCAAAGTCAAACTTCTCAAATTCTGACCCGTTGACCCGGCGCACGTTAGCAGCTCTGGTGCACGTTAGGCGTCGCGACGCCAAGGGCTTGCGCGTCGCGACGCGCCCAAATTACCAAAATGCCATTTTCCCAATTTTCACTGTTTTGGTCTAAATCACCTCCAGAATGTCCTGAAACTTTATTTATCTACAAAATAACACAAAACACATCAAAATATTCACAAAACTCAAGAAACTATACAAAATATTAGGTTAAATGAGTGGGAAATAGTGATAGAAATACCACTCATCACACCCCTCAAACCTAACATTTTGCTAGTCCTCAAGCAAAATATAGAGTAAAATAACATAAATAAATTAACTAAGCCACTTTCGTAGGGATCACGGTTGCATTTAGCATATGCAACAAGCCTTTAAACCCATAGGTGTCCCTAGTGGACGAGTTGTAGTCTCGTGAGGGTTTACAACAATGATACCCACAAACATTTTACAAAAGTAAAAATGTAGTAAAACGAATGCACACAAAAGCAAAAAGACAAGAGAAAAGAGAATAAAGAAGTTAGTGACTTATCAGTGTGAAATTCTACTTCAAGTTACTAGTTGTTTTGTTTCTTTCTAAATTACTGAATAAGTAAATTCTTCGATTATATTTGTCATTCTTCATATACACAGCCAACATAATATTAAACAACTCATTTTTGCCCACAACAGTCATAAGTGCAGTTGATAAGAGAGTAATATTTGTATCCTAAAGTTTTATCAGAATTCACACCTTTTTGCAGCAATGGAATAAATTTTCTCATTTTTCTGATTTTTTCTTTGATTTTTCTCTATTGTTTTTTATTTATATACAATATCTTCCATCTATGTAGCGAGTGTTGGGTCGGTGGCTCCCAAACCAGTTGGCTTTAGGGCACCAGGTGTTAAGATACCCCTACAGACTTAATTACTCAGACTTCAGATATTATATTTTGCAGCATCATTGATCCATGTAGCGAGCTTTGGGCCAGTGACTCCCAAACCAGTTGGTTTTAGGGCACTAGGTGTTAAAACACCCCACAGACTTAATAACTCGGATCTCAGATTTTTTTTTTTACTCCATCACTTTTTGAGATGCTTCCTCCAATTAAACTAGAGCACTGAATATTACAAAAACTTTTCAATTTTAGCTCATGTCCGTATGTTTCCATGTATGTTGATAATACCTGCCAATTGAGCATATGAAGATCCATTTTAGTCAGTATTATGGAGAATTCACAAATTAAATAATTCAAAAGGAAATAAACAAAAATTAACTTGTTTCAAAATTGGTTTGAGATACGTCTCAGGAGTGAAAACTCCTTACTCAGCTATCTCTTACCAATTTCACCTTTTTAGTCAAAATAAAAACACAAAAATACAAAATATTTTTGAAAATTTTTCAATTTTTTTTTGTTTTCGAAAAATTTTGGACTAAAAATAAAAACAATACACAAACTAAAAACAAGGTACTGATCAACTAATTCCCTCCCTCAAACCTAAATGAGACACTGTCCCCAATGTCTTAAACAGTAAAAGGAGAGTTAAGAAGGTCGTACCTGTTAGCTGAAAATATACAGAAATTAAAGGTTAAGATCCAGATTAATGACGCCTCTTACCACGATCGTCCTCAGACCAATTTATCTTTGAAAGGATAGAGTCAACTCGTGGTTCATAGGCTATGAGTTGCTCTATTAGATCCGGAGCAGTTCTGGCAGTAAAGAGGAGTTCTTTTAAAGGTTTTGACACGAACCAGTTTCTTCGAGCATCATCAAGAACACACAAAGAAAATCATAAAATCCATCAACTTTGAGCAGTCCAATTGGTTTCTGGTGTATGATCAGGTTCGCCCAAGATAGCACAATAAAAATTTCCTCCAATGTACCCAAGCCACCTGGCAAAACAATAAAAGAATCAGCACGGTTAATCATTTCTAACAATCGTTCAGACATACCTGGCACGATCAGTTTCTCTCCGTTTGATGGTTCAATAAGATTTTCCTCTGCCAAGGGTTTTGGAATGATTCCCAAACGTGTCTGCCTCCTTCCTGTACCGCCTTTGAAACGATCCCCATAAGTCCAAGATTTCCTTTGCCATATATTAAGTGCATATCCTTGCAGCTAAGACTCGACCCAATTCATGTGCTCTTCTACGTATTGGGGTTTAGTTCCAACACTACTACCGCAAAAACACACAGATGTTTTCAACTCGTCTTCTTGAAGTGGCTTCCATGTTTTACTCTGGATGTCTTCAAAAATGCAATGATGAGTTGAATTTATAAGACCTGAAAAGGGTGAGTAAAATAGCACAAGTATCTTCCAAAGGACGATTAGTAGCGAAATAATATCGTGATAGTCAAAAAGGTCTGGATCCTGTCGGAGAAAATAAAACAACAAAACAAATCACAATGATTAGGAAAAGACAAAGAGATATAATATGTACAAGAATTTACAGTTTGATTGACGTCTATGCGTCAGGGACAAGCTTCCCATCCAATTTTCTTATAAATTGGCAAACAGGGTCTTTTTGAGTCAGATTCCCAAGACTTAACAGTTGTCTTTCTTTTTGAAATTGTGTATGTAATTTGCGAAAGGCTATGTGAACTATCACTGGGATGCGTCTCAAGAGTCGAAGAATATATCATCTACAGACTCCTTACTCAAGCATCTCTAATGAATTTAATTTTGTCTTTGCGGTTATCAGACATCATTCCTAAAGAACGACAACAAGTATTGTAATTCCAACGTGCACATTTATAACAAACACCCATTTTCTTAGCTCTACGTTTCTTTGCATAGGTGCTTCTTCCAAACCAGGCATATTTTAATAAAAGAGTCAGAAGACTCACCTGCCAATCGGACTCGTGCTTCAATTACCCAACGAATGTCATTAGGAACAGTGTGAATTATCAGTAACCTCATCCGTTCCAATAGAGCTTTGTAGACTTTCATCAGAGGATTTTTAGGGAGAGAAGGAAATTGCTTGTGAAGATTTGCGAGAGCTTCTTCCATCTGAAATGTCTTAATCTGCAAAACTAAAACACACCAAATCAAAATATATACACAAAAATTGCATGGGTTGCTCCCTGCGAGCGCTAAGTTTTAAGTCGGCGCTAGACGTGACTGCCGGAATGTTATGCTGGATCTGAAAGTGTGACACTTCTTTTTGTCGCTCAAATGATTCTCCCCAGTAGTGCTTGACACACTGACTATTAACTTGAATGTGTTGTTGGTGTTAGGATCCAGTAACTCTACAGCTCCATAAGGTAAAACCTGAGTGATCACAAATGGACCTGACCACCTAGATTTCAATTTTCCAGGGAAAAGTTTCAACCTTGAGTTGTAAAGCAACACCTGCTGCCTTGGTTCTAACTGTCTGGGGACTATTTTTCCGTCATGCCATTTCTTTGTCTTTTCTTTGTATAATCTGGCATTCTCATAAGCCTGTAGGTGAAATTCCTCCAATTCGTTAAGTTGGTGAAGTCTTTTCTCTCCTGCAGCTGTGAATGCAAAATTCAAACAACTTCTTCAGTGCCCAGTACGCCTTGTGCTCAAGCTCAACTGGTAGATGGCACGATTTCCCAAACACCAATCGAGGTGGAGATACCAATGGGTGTCTTGTAAGCTGTCTGGTAGGCCCATAATGCATCATCTAGTTTGTTGACCAGTCCCTCCTTGTTGATCCAACGGTTCTTTCTAGGATTCTTTTGATTTCCCTATTTGAAACTTCAACCTGTCTATTTGACTGTGAATGGTAAGCTGTGGCAACCTTGTGAGTAACTCCATATTTGGATAAGAGTGCATCGAAGTATTGTTGCAGAAATGAGAGCCACCATCACTGATGAATGCACGAGGTGTTCCGAACCGAGTGAAAATATTCTTTTTCATGGAATTTGATCACGTCTTTTGAATCATTGGATGGAAGTGCAATTACTTCGACCCATTTGGATGTAGTCTACAGCAACCAGCACAGGATGTACATGTTTCCGAATGATGGAACAAAGGGTCCCATGAAATCAATACCCCATACATCGAATATTTCCACTTCTAGAATGTTTTGCAACGGTCCTTCGTTTCTCCTGGAAATATTCCCATTCTCTGGCACCTGTCACATTGAAAGCAAAAAGATAAGCATATTTAAAAGAGTGGGCCAGAACAAACCTGATTGTAGGACTTTGGCTTGCAGTTTTTTTTCCGCTAAAGTGTCGCCATATTGATGATGAATGACAGTGCTGCAAAACACTGTTGATTTCCTCTGTGGGAACACACCATCTCAATAATTGATTAGCACAGCGTTTGAACAGGTACGGTTCATCCCAGACATAGTGCTTGACTTCTTTGAAGAACTACTTCCGTTGCTGAGTTGTCCATTCCAACGGCCATTTTCCTGACACAATGTAGTTGACATAGTCAGCATACCAAGAGACTTCCTGTTGTTTCATGGCAAACAGCTGTTCATCTGGAAAAGTTATTTGATTTGACAGATCTTTGTCAGTTGTTTCTCCATTCTCGAGCCTCGATAGATGATCTGCCACCTGATTCTTGTCCTTTCCTGTCTCTGATCTCCCGTCAAATTCTTGCAGAAAAAGTATCCAACGGACCAAATGGGTTTGGCATCTTCTTCGAGATCAGATATTTGATTGTTGAATGATCTGTGTAGACATCCACTTTGGGACCCAACAGATAAGAGCAATTTGTCAAAAGCGTACACAACTGCGAACAACTCCTTTTCGTGGTTGTGTAGTTGAGTTGAGCTTCATTCAGAGTTCTGCTGGAATAATAAATGGTGTGGAAAATCTTTGCTTTACGTTGTCCCAAAACTGCACCTACAGCAAAATCACTAGCATCGCACATCACTTCAAATGAAGGGTCCAGTCTGGTGCTACAATGATGGGGGCAGAGACCAGCTTCTGTTTTAAGATCTCAAAAGCTTCCGGCATTCTTTGGTGAAGTTGAAAGGCACATCTTTCTCCAGAAGATTGCACAGAGGTTTTGCAATTTTGGAAAAGTCTTTGATAAATCTCCTGTAAAAACCTGCATGTCCAAGAAAACTTCGAATACCTTTTACTGATGTTGGTGGAGGTAGTTTTTCAATTGTCTCTATCTTTGCTTTGTCTACCCCAATCCCCTTTTGTGAGATCCGATGTCCAAGGACAATGCCTTCCTGCACCATGAAGTGGCATTTCTCCCAGTTGAGTACCAGGTTTGTATCTTCGCACCTTTGTAACACATGTTCCAAATTTTGCAAACAATGGTCAAAAGAATCTCCAAACACAGAAAAGTCATCCATAAAAATCTCCATACTCTGCTTCAGCATGTCTGAGAAGATGGCCATCATGCAACGCTGTGAAATGTAGCAGGGGCATTACATAATCCAAATGGCATCCTGCGGAAAGCAAAAGTACCATAGGGACATGTAAATGTAGTTTTCTCATGGTCTTCTGGTGCGATGGCAATCTGATTGTACCCTGAATATCCGCCCAGAAAGAAAGCAATAGAACTCATGTCCTGCCAGTCTGTCTAACATCTGGTCAATAAATGGTAGCAGAAAAATGGTCTCTTTCTCGTGGCTTGTTCAGTTTCCTGTAGTCCATGCATACTCTCCATCCAGTCACTGTTCTTGTTGGGATTAGCTCATTCTTTTCATTGGTAATCACAGTAATTCCTCTTTCTTGGTACACACTGCATAGGACTCACCCAACTGCTGTCTGAGATGGGGTAAATGATGCCAGCATCTAACCATTTGATGATTTCTTTCTTTACGACTTCCTTCATGATTGGATTGAGTCTCAGTTGATGTTCCACTGTGGGTTGTACTCATCGTTCATCAGGATCTTGTGCATGCAAAATGATGGACTAATGCCTCGAATGTCTGCTATAGTCCAGCCAATGATTTCTTGTGCTTTCGTAACACTCTCATCAACTTTCTTCCTGCTCCAATGTTAGTGAAGAAGAGAAATAATAACAGGTAATTCAGAAGAGTTTCCAAGAAATGCATACCTGAGATGACTCGGAAGTAACTTCAGCTCCAACTGTGGTGGTTCTTCAATCGAGGGCTTGATTCGATCTTTCTTTGGCAGTTCCATACTTTCAACTGGTGGTGTTGTTTTGAATCGGAATGGTTTGTCAAGGTAGTTGATACATTCCAGGATTTCATCATCTAGCTCGCTGTCAGTCATGTGAGTGATGCAAGCTTCAAGTGTATCTGTGGGAGTTGGCTCAGTATTTTGAACGATATATCAACAACATCAACTCTGAAGCATTCTTCTTCCTTTTCATCGCTCGGGAATTTCATGGCTTTGAAAACATTAAAGGTCACTTCTTGGTCCTGCACTTTCATGGTCAGTTCTCTTTTTTGCACATCAATCACAGTTTTACCTGTAGCCAAGAATGGTCTCCCAAGAATGATAGGTATTTCTTTGTCTTCTTCCATGTCAAGGATGATGAAATCTGCTGGGAGAATTAGTTTGTCTACTTTGACCAGCACATCTTCAACAACACCTCTTGGAAATGCGAGTGTTCGGTCAGCAAGTTGCAATGAAATTGAGGTAGGCATTGCTTCTCCAATCTGCAGTTTCCTGTAAATAGAAAAAGGCATCAAGTTAACACTGGCTCCTAAATCACATAAAACATTACCGATATAATGTTCTCCAATGGTGCATGGAACTGTGAAACTGCCAGTATCTTTCAACTTTGGGGGAAGTTTCCTCTGAATAATGACGCTGCATTCTTCCGTTAATGCTACTGTTTCGTAGTCTCCCAATCTTCATTTTCGTGAAAGAATGTCTTTCATGAATTTGACATAACTGGGCATTTCTTCCAAGGCTTCTGCAAATGGTATGTTGATGTGAAGCTTTTTGAACACCTCCAAAAATCGAGCAAACTGCTTGTCCAATTTGTTTTTCTAAAGACGCTGAGGAAAATGTGGAGGTGAAATGATTCTTTCTGGTTCTTTTTCCTTTGCTTCTTTTTCCTCTATCTGTTGTTCTGCTTCTTTTGGAACATCTTCAATGGCTGCCTTGATTCCAACATCTTTGTTGATTTCAGTTCCACTTTTCAAGGTGATGGCTTGACATTGCTCTTTCCCTCGGTTCCTTGGATTTGGTTCTGTATTGCTAGGAAGATTTCCTGGTGGTCTGTAACTCTGAGCATTGGCCAGTTGTCCGATTTGATTCTCCAGTGCTTTGATAGAAGCAGATTGGCTTTGAAATATAGCATCATATGCTGCTTGTTGCTTTTTGAACATCTCTCTGCAATCCATTCTTTCATTTCTGGTTTTTTTTCAAATTCCTGGCTTTTGTTCTGTGGCTGGAATCCAGGTGATGGATAGTTCTTTTGCCCTGAAATGTTGCTCCACGAAAAATTAGGATGATTCCTCCACCCTGGGTTGTAAGTGTTTGAATATGGATTTTTCCCCTGTCTGTTGAAATTGTTGACATAATTCACCGTCTCTTCAAGTTGGTTTAGTTCTGGTGCTCCTCCATATGGTGAACTTATGGATCCAGTGGTAAGAGTCTCCATGAATTTGCATTTCTGATCTAGCTTGGCGTTGACTGCTGTATTGGCTCCACTTTCATAAATTCCTGCAATTCTTTGGATCATGCTCCTTTCTGTTGGCCACAAGGAATTGTTGTTGGCCATTTCTTCGATTAGTTCCCAGGCTTGATCTTCTCATTTTGCCATTAAAGCTCCTCCAGCAGCAGCATCGATTATGGTTCTCATTATTCCAGAAAGTCCATTATAGAATGTTTGGACTTGAAGCCATTTTGGAATCTCATGGTGAGGACATTTCCGGAGCAAATCTTTGTACATTTCCCAAGCTTCGTAGAGAGTTTCTGAGTCTTGTTGTACAAAGGATGTGATGTCATTCCTCAGCTTTCCGGTTCTGGCTGGTGGAAAGTACTTTGCAAGAAATTTGGTGGCTAAAGTTTCCAAGTTGTGATGGAACCTGTTGGTAGTGAATATAGCCAAGCTATAGCTCTGTCCTTCAAGGAGTATGGGAAAACACGCAATCTCATTGCTTCTTCAGCTTCTCGATTGTAATTGAAAGTGCCGCAAACTTCCAGGAAGTTGCTGATGTGGGCATTAGGATCTTCAGTTGCATTCCCCCCAAACTGAACTGACTGCTGAATCATCTGAATGCATGTTTTGATGTCACCTACATTTGCTGGTAATGGAGGAAGTACAATGCAAGAAATGAGTCTGTCAACCATCGGAATGGTTCTGTCTCGAATGGGAATTGGTGGTGCAACTTCCAAAGGTTCAGGTTCCATGTTGACTAAAGCTTCTTAGCCTTCTCGCCTTTCCCTTCTCAACTGTCTGATGGTTCTTTCAATTTTCGGGTCAAGCGGTCGAAGTTCAAAACTTCTGGTTCGTCTCATGAAGTTTTTGAGAACCTGAAACACAAGAAAACAATAACAATAACTAAAAAGAAATTAGATACAAGTAAATGTATCTAACCTTAAAACTAATAGTGAAAGATAAATAAATAAGTCCCCGGCAACGGCACCAAAAACTTGACCGACGTAAACACACACGTATAATGCAAGCGCACGTATCGTTCAAGTAGTATAAAAATATCGATCCCACGAGGACTTAATATCTAATCTATTAATTTTATGAGGTCAAATGATTACTAGTATCTAACAGGTTGTTTGATTGATTTGAAATGGTGACGATTCTAAATTTAAAAACAAGTAAATAAAATTGTTCGAAAGTAGGTTTTAAGAAAATTCAATATTAAAAACTATCTAGGGTTGTGATTTCTTTTAATATCATTTTATAGATGAAGTGGTTATCTTAAAGTTGGGTAATATATTGATTTATTAACCTGGAACACTAAATTACGTGTAAGCCTCTGTCGATGGTCAGACACAAATATCCAGTTTAACCCAATTGAACCATATGTCTATGTCAACCAAACTATCTGGATTCATTAAGATTAAGTTTCCAATTAAGGCTACCCCCGCCCAACATGTATATTCCTATCCTGTAAGGAAATCTATTAAAGGGTTATATATCCTCAAGGATGATCGTGGGCTATTGAGTCTAAGGTCTTAAACTTAAAATCTCTATGTCTAGTTCATTTTAAGTTTACCTAGTCAATTTTATTAGTGGCCAGTTAATAAAAAGCATTAAGATTAAGACTCAATAAATAAATCTTTATAATACCCAAACTATAATCTAACCCCTTATAAATCGGTGATATTAAAAATCATCACAACCCCAGATAACTTATTTAGTTACAACACATAACTAGGGCTGGTAAAAACTTGAAAATAAAAGACTTCAAGTAAAAATGCGGTAAAGTAAATAATGAAAAGTAAATTACAATAAAATAAAATGCTAAGGTAAAAGGAATTACTTTTACTACTACTAATTTAGATATCTCCCATAAAATAATATATAAACTTGTGATAATATTACCAACCGACCAATCTGGCGGTATCCTGATTAAGTCAAATTAAGTCCAACCAGCCATTAAGGCGGTAATATTTGTCCATAAACCAGCCATAAAGGCGGAACCAAAATTAAATTACCAATCGACCAATCTGGCGGTATCCTTGATTAGTCAGGTTTAAACCAGATTAAAATTAAATTACCAACCGACCAATATAGTGGTATCATTTTTAAGTCAAATTTTAAATAGTGAATATATTATTTTTAAGGGAGATTAATCTAAATAGCAATAGTAAAAGAATTACCTTTCACCCTAGCTGGGGAAGTTACCTCCTCATGGTGAATAGTAAAAACTGTAAAAATAAAGAAAGTAAATTACTATTATTACAGAACGTAATTAAAATTTTTACAAAACTAAAAACTAAAAATTAAAAGAAACTAGAGAGAGAAACTCATTCTTTACATCAAAGAGATGAGAGAGAGTGGTGCATCAAAAACTGAAATCTCGAGCTCAATTTATAGACCCCGGTAGGCTTCCAGCGTCGCGACGCCAATGGCTTTGGCGTGGCTTGCTAAGGCTTTGACACGTGGCAATTCAGATAAGAAGATGAGGTGACACGTGGCGAGGCGGCTAAGAGCTCAATTATTATGCTGACGTGGCGATGACGTGGCAAGGCGGCTGAGATCAATTGTCGGCACCGTAGGATTGCGACACGTGTCACGCTGTGATTGGCTGATGATGACGTGGCATGGTTGACTCGGTTGACTTGCTGACGTGGATGATGACGTGGCAAGACGCGTGGTAGAGTTGACTTGTTGACCGGATGACATGGCGACATGTAAGATGACACGTGGCACATGTGGAATTGTAATTGTCGGCACCGTAGGATGATGACACGTGGTACGGCGCACGTTAGCAGATCAGTTGTGATGGTGACATGTGGCACGGCGCACGTTAGTAAAGTCAAACTTCTCAAATTCTGACCCGTTGACCCGGCGCACGTTAGGAGCTCTGGTGCCCGTTAGGCGTCGCGACGCCAAGGGCTTGTGCGTCACGACGCGCCCAAATTACCAAAATGCCCTTTTCCCAATTTTCACTGTTTTGGTCCAAATCACCTCCAGAATGTCCTGAAACTTTATTTATCTACAAAATAACACAAAACACATCAAAATATTCACAAAACGCAAAAAACTATACAAAATATTAGGTTAAATGAGTGGGAAATAGTGATAGAAATACCACTCATCAGCACATCACCTCAAATGGAAGGGTCCAGTCTGGTGCTACTATGATGGGGGGTAGAGATCAATTTTTGTTTCAAGATCTCAAACGCTTGGTGGAATTCTTTAGTGAAGTTAAAAGGCACATCTTTCTCCAGCAGATTGCATAAGGGTTTAGCAATCTTGGAGAAGTCTTTGATAAATCTCCTGTAAAAGCCTGCATGCCCGAGAAAACTGTGAATCCCTTTGATTGATGATGGTGGGGTAGTTTTTCTATTGTTTCGATCTTTTCTTTATCTACCTCGATTCCCTTTTGTGAGATCCGATGTCCCATGACAATACCTTTCTGCACCATGAAGTGGCATTTCTCCAAGTTGAGTACCAGGTTGGTATATTCGCATCTTTGTAACACTTGTTACAGATTTTACAAGCAGTGGTCGAATGAGTCTCCAAACACAGAAAAATCATCCATGAAAACCTCCATACTTTGTTCCAGCATGTCAGAAAAGATGGCCATCATGCAATATTGAAATATGGCTGGAGCATTACTTAGTCCAAATGGCATTATGTGGAAAGAAAAAGTACCATACAGGCATGTAAATGTGGTTTTCTCCAAGAACCTCGTAAGTCGGAGAGAGTCATAAAACAACCTGGGAGTTATGGGTTTCTGATCTCACCTCATGTAGATATTAATCTTATTGAGGAAGATGGACCAACTACGTATGAGGAAACAATACAAGGTATCAACTCCTTTTATGGCAAAGTTCCATGAAGTCCGAAATGGATTCCATGTATACGAACCATGTTTGGATACTGGTTGATGCACCAGAAGGCGTTAAACCTATTGGTTGCAAATGGTCTTCAAGGAAGACAAATATGGATGGCAACATACAAATGTACGCAGCTAGGCTTGTACAGAAAGGGTATCGTCAATGACATAGTGTCGACTACGATGAAACTTTTTCACATGTTGCCATGATTAAATCCATTCAGATTATGCTTGCTAATGCTGCATATTTCGATTATGAAATATGGCAACTAGATGCCAAAACCACTTTCCATAAATGGAAACCTTTTGGAGGATATTTGTATGCAACATCCTGATGGTTTTGTCATGCCAAAACATGCAAACAAGGCTTGCAAGTTAAATCAATCCATTTATAGATTGAAGCAAACATTGCATTCTTGGAACCAGCGTTTTGATATAATCATATTGGTATATGATTTAATTGAAAACAAAGATGATTCTTGTGTATATAAGAGGGTTAGTGCACTGACATTCATTGTCCTTATGTTGATGATGTATTGCTTCTCGGCAATAACATTCTCATACTATAATTGGTGAAAACTTGGCTTTTATAAAATTCTCCATGAAAAACCTGGGAGAAGCAGGTTTTATTCTAGGAATAAAGATCTATTGGGATAAATCTAGAAAGCTGTTGACACTCTCTCAGAGCTCGTACGTTATGAAATGTACGCAATCTGATGTCTCATATGCTTTAAGCATATGTAGACGCAATCAGGCCAATCCAAGTGATGGTCACTGGATTGATGTAAAGAACATCCTTGAGTATCTTGGATGAACTAAGGATGCTTTTTTAATTTATGGAAAATGAGAACTTGAGGTGACTGAGTTCACCCCTGTAAGTTTCCAAACCGATAAAGACGACTGTAAGTTGCTATAAAGGTACATATTTAGTTTGAATAACAGAACAATGAGCTGGAAATCTTCCAAGCAAGATACTGTTGCTGATTAAACAATAAAAGCAGAATATTACTGCAGCTGAGGCAGCAAAAGAAGCATTTTGGATCTATAAATTCCTAATTGGATTAGGAGTAGTTCTGTTAGCAGTTGAGCTGGGCTACAGCACAGGCTAAGGAACCGTGGTCTCATCAACGATCCAAGTATGTACTTCAACTGTTTCATCTAATTCGTTAGATCATACATCGTGGTGATGTGATGATCGAATAAATCACATCAGATGATAACCTTACAAATCCGCTGACGAAAGCTATTTCTCAGCAGAAGTTTGAGCGACCCGTACATAGTTCATGTGTTGGACACTTGAGTGATTGGCTTTAGGCCAAGTGGGAGATTGTTGGATAATTATGACCCATAGCATCACTATTTGTACATAACATGGTGTTGTTGTACAAATTAACTATGTGACAAAGGAAATTGCTCTTTTATCATTTGTAATTGGATTAACTGGATATATAAATGATAAAAGTCCATATGATTAGTACCAGATTAATAAGATATGAGACAATATTAATCCACTAAGGTTTAATCATCAAATATCCACAGTCGTAGTATTATCGAGACTGAACATCGATAATGCGGAATAGGCTAGTATTACACTTGTGCGCATTATGGAAGCTTAACGGCATAGTTCTCATATATTTGGGTATTGGATACTCATGCAAGTGTTATAGGAGGTTCTGTTTACTGATGGTACGGAAACAGCTTCGCTCTGGATAGACCCATCGGAATCCCATTGGTAGTATGACTATGTGTCTATGGGAATCCGAATCAGGGTAGATGTATATGGTCTTAACTTGAGACTTGCATCGCTAATACTTGCGACAATCAGTATACTTTGGTTTTGGTCGTCCGGGGCTTTAACAGGTTCTGTGTACGCCTCATCTGGGTATACTGAGAATCGTAGTGTATTGGGTGTGATGTCAAGATGGAAGTGTTATTTCAGTCATATGGAGATGATGATCACGCAGGATACAGAACTGGTACTCTATAGTGCTATAGCTATCGGGAAAGTATGACTAGGTCATGACTTTCCAATCATAAAGAGACTAGTTGCTAGTGATCTGATATATGCTTCGTATGGGGCAGACACAACTCCAGCCACAGGCCTAGCATGTGACATCCGATACTAGATCGTAATACGCAATATTATATATACTACGCCTGTCAAAGATCTTGTATTCCTTAAAAGAATATTTATGGAGAATTGGGTAGACACGGTGCTTTTCTAGAAGCCAACCATGTCTTGTAAATTGGTAAGAACGTGGTACCGGGTACGCACGTATTCGGATAGTCCGATGACCGTATTTACTGACAACATATCCAGGGATCTCTTGGGTCGCCTCCCAAAGATTCACCGATGACATTTGACTCGAACAGAATTAATCTGGGATTAATAATGAGAAAGAGAAAATTAATCTAGGATTAATTACGGCAAGAATTAATCTGGGATTAATTCGACTAGAAGAGAGAAAGCGATTAAGTTGGAATTAATCGGCAAAATAAATTTAATAGATAAATTGGATTTTTCTATTTAATTTATTTAATTGGGCTAAAATAATATATGGATATATTAAATGAAATCGGATTTCAAAGCGGAATTAAAATTTGATTTTAATTCGGGCAAATGAATTAATTTAGAATTAATTCGCAAGCGACTTTCGTAATAATTTTGCTAGGCATTATTATTTAATTAAATTGGATTTAATTATGTCGCAACGGAAAATTCGTTTAATCGGATTAAACGAACCTGGGCCCGAGTGAAGTTGCGTGTTGAGTTAGCCGACTTAAATTCGGAATTTAAAAGTGGTGGGACCTACTTCACTTACATCATTTGTTTGACTAATGATGGAAGTGGTTAGGCTTGGTTTTGGATTTGATTTGTTGAAAGATAAGCTTGGCTTTGCTTTTAAAACACTAAAGCCAAAACCAACACTCAACCTTAATATAAAAGACTTGTTGACTTTGGAATTTAACATACTTTTCACTATTCACAGCAAGCTCTCTCTTCTCCCTTAAAATGCCGAGCTTCCTCTCTTCTTCTTCTTGAGTTTTGTTGCAAAATTCATCTATGCTAGCACATTAAGGAGTCAAATAAGGTGATAGGGAGACTCATCCGAGTGTTGGAAACACTAAAAGAAGGCTTGGAGCATCCATCATCCAAAGAAAAAGTTTTGAACTCAACCGATCAATGTAAGTACTCCACAACTTATTTTTAATTTTATTCACACACGAATCACACTTAGAGATCCTTGGCATGTTCTAGGAACACTAACAATGGTATCAGAGCGAGATCTAAGCTTGATTTGATTCTAGGGTTTATAAACTTTAATTTGGGATTTTATGCTTGGAGCTTGATTTTGCCTAAATTGATGAGTTGATTGAGTTTATATGATGTTGAATTGGATTTGTGATAAATTGATTTGATAAAAAATCCCCAAAATCCATGCTTGGCGAAAGTTACCCTAGGATGCTCATGGTTAATTTTTTGAAATTTAACAATTGGATGTGTTAAATGGCATGATAGAAATATTGAATGTTGATTTAAATTGGATTGAAATCAAATTGAATGATTTTTTTATTGCTATTGTCGTGAGTTATGCATGTTATTGGAGGATTGATTTTGCTTCAATTTGTGTTGGACATGAATTGAATGTTAAGCATGATTAATTAGATTAATTAGTATTTTGGAAATAATAGATTAATTAATTAATTGTGTTAATTACACTTGAAATGAATTAATATGTAATTTGGAATGATATATTAATCTAATTTGTTGTATTTGGGCTAATGGGCTTGGTTGGGCCAAATTTTGGTCTTAGATCATATTTGGGCCTAAACCATTTCAATAAAGTCCAAAATGTGACATTGGGTCTTTAATAATTTAATTGGCCCTAATGGGCCTAATTGATTTTATGGCAT
Source organism: Zanthoxylum bungeanum (assembly GCA_019454045.1). Taxonomy (NCBI): domain Eukaryota; kingdom Viridiplantae; phylum Streptophyta; class Magnoliopsida; order Sapindales; family Rutaceae; genus Zanthoxylum; species Zanthoxylum bungeanum. The sequence goes on from SKCR01040674.1 coordinate 36,810, forward strand.
AAGGTGATTCCTAACTTGGGCCTTGGCATCTTGGGTTTGATCCATAATGGCCAAAGCCCATGTCTAAAGAATTAATTGAAAACCCATTGGACTTTAATTGAATAGTATTGGATGCTAATTGGGCCTTTGAGACCCAATTGGATTGGATTTGGAATCCAAGTCCTAAAAGGCACTATTAAAAGTGTAATTATTTAATTTAGAATTAAATATGAATTTGTATTGGAAACAATTTGAATTGGATTTAAAATTGTAATTCAATATAATTCAAGAATACGTACTTTGAGTATTTATTCTTAAACGAGTTTGACTCGCGCAAATCAAATCGTTGTTTGAACATTGGATGGTCATTAATCAAAGATTAATTAATTGGATTAGATTGATTGAATAACATGCTTTGTGTGAATACTTGGATGTATTATATGAATAATGTATATCGGATGGATATTAGAAGGGTGAGGGTAATTTTGGAAATTGTTGTAATAAATTTAGAATTTATTAAATTGGACCTGTGAGTCCAGCCTATTACCTCTTTTCTCATTGTATTTCTCTTCTCACCAATTCCCCTCAATGTAAATGAGGTTTCTTTAGAAGTATTATGTAATTGGGTAGAAGTAAGAATAATGTTAGCGGGAGAGAGGAAATGGAGAGATTTGTTCTAGGAAGAATTTGTTGTATATCCATACGCATATCATTATTAATTTTATTCCCGCCTTATTATGCTTTAGAATTCATGCTTAAGGGTGTATGATGAGACCTAATTAAAGATAATAAATTGGTTGCCAATTTACGCGAAAAAACCCTCATTCAATATTAAGCATTTTTCCTTCCATTGAGTGGTTCTCTCTCAAGATCCAAGGTTAGCATTGGTTTGTTGGCCAAAGTCAAGACCTTTGTCCATCGCGGATGTGTTTGAACCGCGTAAGCTTTATTCCATATCGTATGTCTTGGGCAGTTGTGACTTATTGGCCAAAGTCAAGGTCACTTCTTGTTCATCGACTTCGATTACGAAGCTTTCCCACTGTCAATGGGTCACGCTTAACTGGAATCATTAAGTTTGTTGAGCCAAAGCCAAGGCTTAGTTGATTCAGAGGAAAAAGATTAGGAAATATATTGGATATATTTACATATATTGGATATATGTTTCGGACTTGGAGGTCCACCTACTGGATCTAGGAATTGGATGAGATACAATTGATCTTCGAGATCTACCTAATTAAGTTTCATACAGCTTGTTGGCCAAAGTCAAGGTTGTGTGCTATTTAACGGGATTCTAGCCCACTAGGAAACTAAGTCTCCCGAGTACTCCACAGAGGGTTAGAGGCTCGCCGAAAAATAGTGGGAGGCAAGTATTAAATTTGCAATTTAATTTAGATATTTGCCAATACGCGCTCATTTTATTTTTCGTCATTAAAAATTTATAAATATATTAGTTGGACTAATATTCAATTGTTGTTTTAATTGAACAGTTGGACTGTATTCAAACTATTTCATTTGTAGTTGGTTATATAGTTGGACTATAGTAATCAATATATTTGAATGTAACTGATCATTTGTAGTTGATTATATAGTTGGACTATAGTAATCATTACATTCGATTGTACCCGAAATCGTTGATTGGATAGTTGGACTATTACAATCAAGATAGCTGAAAGATTAGCGTTTATAACATAATCCTGGGTGAAAATGTCTTTAAATGGCTTCAATTTTCAAGTTGGGAATAGAACCTCAGGATAGTCCTGGAAGCTTAGAAGTTACTCTATCTGATAGAGAAACCTCTCGGGGATGAGCCCGGAGTTGAGAAAATAGTGGAGCATGAGCTTTGGAAGACTCATAACTTTAGTGCTCAATCCATTATGTTTGCTGCAATGACTCTTTAATTTCATCGTCAGAACTAAGGATTAGATCATTATACCATGATGTTGAAATTAAAGGATCTTCATAGATCTATTCTTAGATCTTAAAAGTACGAATTGCAAAAGAAGCTCTTTCGCTCGCGTATGTCGGAGGGTACGTCTGTCGAGCACTAGGTGTCGCAGATGATTACTGACATCGAACATCTAGTGTAGGCATTGCATTTTTGCATATCAGTCCGATGATGAGTCTCGTATGGAGACACTACCTCTTTAGTTGTGAAAGCCGCGGGAAACGGACGTTGGAAGGGTAAAGTTAGAAATTACCTTTTTGTCAGATTTAACTTGCTTGTTTCGCTTCGGGTTCGTTTGTTGGACCTCTGTTTTAAAACACACCAAACCATTAGCCCAATCCAAAATAATTAAAACATTTAAAATGCATGTCAGAAATTAAATTAAACTTAAAATTAAATTAAAACACATTCACAAATTAAATCACCTTCCTAAATTAAATAAATCTCTTTCCTAAAATACATAAATCACTTCCCCAAATTAAAAGATTTCCTTATCACATACTAAATTAAAAGATATCCCCTTTAAAACACACAAATCCTATTCTTTCCCCAACAAGGTAAAACTCATCCCTTTGCCTATAAAAATAACCCCTCTCCACACATTCAAACCCTGGCGGGGCTCATTCTCACGAAAACACAAAAAACAAACCCTAGCACAACGCCTATTTCTCTCAATAAAAAACCCTGACCAGCCTGCCTTCTACGTACAAGCCTCTGCCTTCTTCACGAAAATCCCCTTTAGCAGCCACTCACGCCTATTGTTCCTTCATTCAACAGCTCATTGCCTCACGTCTATCACTCCTTCATTCAGCAACCACTCACGCCTATTACCCCTCCATTGACGCAACAAACAGACCCTCTAATCAAGCCACTCACCAGCCATCTTCATCAAACCTTGCCCTAGCAGCCCTCACGACCACTCAACAAAACCTTCACGCATAATACCCTCATAAGCTACTGCCCACTCACTGACCTCACCGACTCACATAAGCCACTGCCCACTCACTCACCTTCACGTAACAAACGCTCACACACTCCACGGCCCCACTCTTTCAACACATTGCACGTCAAAATTAGACACATAACGCGCCCTTCACGCCACACACTGCCAGCTCACATACCTCTCTCAAACGCCTAAAGCACTCTCTTAAGTCTTCATCACACGCCCAAGCACCTCCCTAAAGCCACCATTGCCGCACCACCAATCCAGGATACCTAGCTTTTCCGCATCTTCACCATCACCATCAATACCCTTCACGCCCAAGCCTTACATTCAAGCCTCCATTGCCGCATTTTAGCCTCCCTTCACAGCCCCAAAAACACTCCTAAATAAGCCTCAAATATATATCCCTGAAGTCGCACAAAACCCCCTCCAATCACAGCCCCAATTGCACGCCCAAACCAGTCCAAAAAACCCACTTCCCTGCACCTTGAACTGCCGCAACTTAGCTCACTGTTCTGATCAGTTTTAGCAGTGAGTTGAGCCTATAAAACAGTCCTAAAATCACCTATAAACCACCTCAAAAATCTGCATAAAGTTCCCCTAGAATACCTTAGGAAACCGCAACCCATAAGCCTTCCGAATCATCCAAAACAGTCCACAAAATCACCAAAACAGTGACCTGAAACGGTGCAGCGAAACAGCAGCGAAACGGAGTAAAAAAACAGCAGCCCGAACAGCAAAACAGCAAGGAAAGACGTTGAGTTGGTGAACTAAAAGAGTAGTGGATCATTCACCCTTCCAACAGACGTGTAACGCCTTTTCCTGAGACGACAAAAGAGGTTAGACCTGAGGGCACCTTTTCACTCATATCTTTCGTTTTAATTTATTTATTTTAAGAATATTATTGCATGAGAGTCGTTTGGAGCATGATGTGATTGTTGGATGAGCGGGATATGTGTTCCCTTTTGTGGTATATCGGATGGAAACCCGGAGATAAATTTCATAGCCGATTCCGAATGGACGGTAGTATGATCTGCACTCGGGATACAACGCCACGTACCATTTAAGATACATATATCTTGTCTCATCCAAAATTTGTATTTGAGCATGTTATAGTTCGTAGGTTGTTTATTTATTATTTAAAGCATGGTTTAATTTAGTTTGTTATTTATTTGTTAAAGCATATTTAGGTTGTTCTTTATGCATGTTATTAGTTTATGATGTGTTTGGATAATGATTTATACATGTTGATTTAATGGTTCAATATGCTCGTTGTGTTACATTGCGTGGAGTTATTTGGATGAAAGCATGTTAGATCTAAGTACCCTTGAGCATGATTATTGAGTAGACTTGGTTAGTTCATTGCACAAATTATATCATCACAAGTGACATAAGTAAGAGACCATTCCGAACCCAACGGTTTGAGGTCTTCCCTTGCGAGGGGTGAGTGCGGCCTTAAATCTTTGTCCCAGTTCACACCGGGTGGCGACTCCATGTTATTTCGTACTTCCCAACTAGGCCGCGAGCCTAGAACAGCGTCGTCAAGTTCTGTGTCCTACAGCTAGGTTAGCTGGCCATTACCTCTGAGGCCGAGACTTCCATAGATTGATCTTACAGTCTCTGCCCGAATGCTGGGGCAGGTTCATGATGAACCAAGAGAGAACTCTTGGAGAGTTAATGGCTATGCTCAATGAGGCAGAGCCAGAACTTCTAAAAGGCAAGAAGCGTGAGGCGCATCTTACTTCGACATTCCAGAAACCCAAGACTTGGCCGAAGACTTCTGGGGGTGTGAAGAAAAGGGCAAGGCTAAATCGTCACAGTCTTCTGGGAAGACAGATGACATATCCCAAGATGTCTACCTAAACTGTGGCAAACGGGGTCACTGGAAGCGTTATTGCCGTATGGACAAGGTAGACATGAAGGAAGTGAAGACGGGCAAGGCTTCGGCTTCAGGGTATGTTTGTTATAAACATATCCACTGCTGGTTTTAAAATTGGATTTTTTGATACTGGAGGTGGTACATACATATGTACTGATGTGCATGATCTGCTGATTAGCAAGAGACTGGCTTCATATGAGATTAACCTATGAGTCAGAAACAGGACGAGAGTCCCTATTTTGGCCATAGGAACCTAAGTTTGGAGCTGCCCTTGGGGCATATACTTAAATTAGGAGACTGTTATAATGTACCTAGTTTGACTAAGAACATTATCTCTGTATCTAGTTTAACCCGTTTGGGGTATACCCTTATGTTCCAAAACACCAGGATTTTTGTCTATAAATATGATATTGAGATATACACGTTAGATGTGAATAATAGTATTTATATTTCGAATATAAATGAATCTCAAACATATAACATGACAAACAAAAGGCTCAAACTGAGTAAATCAGATGAGACTTATTTGCGACATTGTTGTCTAGGACACATTAACAAGACTCGTATACCACACTTTCAAAGAGTGGATACTAGGACAAATTTGATCCTAATTCAAATGATGTCTACGAATCTTGTTTATTAGGCAAAGTTCCTAAAACACCTTTTACATGGTAAAGGTGCATGAGCCACCGATCTGTTAGCCCTCGTTCATAGTGACGTAAGTGGGCCCATACCTAGCTAGGCTAGAAGTGGATATGAATACTTCGTAACCTTTATGGATGTGGCATCGCGTTATGGTTATGTTTATCTTATGAAACACAAGTCATAAACCTTTGAGTAATTCAAAGAGTTTCGACACGAAGTATAAAAATAGACTGGCAAAGTATTAATATATTGCGGTAGGACCGTGATGAAGAATACTTAAGCAATAAGTTTCAAGATTACTTGAAAGAGTATGGTATTCTTTCATAGTGGACTCCTCCCGGAACACCTCAATTTGACGGTGTGTCTGAATGGAGAAGCCGAACTTTGTTGGACATGGTAAGGTTAATGATGAGTCGCTCTGAGCTACCAATTTCCTTCTGAGGATACGCATTAAACAGTGCAATACTTATTTTAAATAAGGTTCCATAAAAATCTGTTAGACAGACTTCATATTAGATATGAATAGGAAATAAATAGGATTTCTCATTCCTGGAGATTTGGGAATGTTGGGCATATGTTTGGATGATACCAAACTACAACCCAAATTGGATAAGTGCCTATTTATAATTGGTTATCCTAGGGAAACCAAAGTATAGTACTTATACAACTCACAAGAAAACAATGTATTTGTTGCTCTCCATGCGGTTTTCCTCGAAAAGGAATTCCTAAATGCAGTGGTAAGTGGGAGGAAAGTAAAACTCGATGAAAATCAGAGTAATACTGTTCCTGGCACCAATCCCTTACAGAACATGAACAGTTAATTAGGGATGAGACTATTCCACAATCTTCGAATACACAAGAACCTCGTAAGTCGGAGATAGTCAAAAAACAACCTGGGAGTTATGGGTTTCTGATCTCACCTCATGTAGATATTAATCTTATTGAGGAAGATGGACCGACTACGTATGAGGAAACGATACAAGGTATCAACTCATTTTATGGGAAAGTACCATGAAGTCCGAAATGGATTCCATGTATACGAACCATGTTTGGATACTGGTTGATGCACCAGAAGGCGTTAAACCTATTGGTTACAAATGGTCTTCAAGAAAGACAAAGATGGATGGCAACCTACAAATGTACGATGCTAGGCTTGTACAGAAAGGGTATCGTCAACGACATAGAGTCGACTACGATGAAACTTTTCACATGTTGCCATGATTAAATCCATTCAGATTATGCTTGCTAATGCTACATATTTCTATTATGAAATATGGCAACTAGATGCCAAAACCGCTTTCCTTAAATGGAAACCTTTTGGAGGATGTTTGTATGCAATATCCTGACGGTTTTGTCATGCAAAAACATGCAAACAAGACTTGCAAGTTAAATCAATCCATTTATGGATTGAAGCAAACATTGCGTTCTTAGAATCAGCGTTTTGATGTAATCATAATGGTATATGATTTAATTCAAAATGAAGACGATTCTTTAGTATATAAGAGGGTTAGTGGGAGCGCACTGACATTCATTGTCCTTATATTGATGATGTATTGCTTCTCGGTAATAACATTCCCATACTATAATCGGTGAAAGCTTGGCTTTCATAAAATTCTCCATGAAAAACCTGGGAGAAGCAGGCTTTATTCTAGGAATAAATATCTACTGGGATAGATCTAGAAAGCTGATGACACTCTCTCAGAGCTAGTACATTATGAAATGTATGCAACCTGATGTCTCATATGCTTTGAGCATATGTAGACGCAATCAGGCTAATCCAGGTGATGGTCACTGGATTGATGTAAAGAACATCCTTGAGTATCTTGGATGAACTAAGGATGCTTTCTTAATTTATGGAAAATGAGAACTTGAGGTTACTTGGTTCACCGTTGCAAGTTTCCAAACCGATAAAAATGACTGTAAGTTGCAATAAGGGTACATATTTAGTTTGAATAACGGAACAGTGAGCTGGAAATCTTCCAAGCAAGATATTGTTGTCGATTAAACAATAAAAGCGGAATATTGCTGCAGCTGAGGCAGCAAAAGAAGCATTTTGGATCTATAAATTCCTAATTGGATTAGGAGTAGTTCTGTTAGAAGCTGAGCTGGGCTACAGCACAGGCTAAGGAACCGCGGTCTCATCAACGATCCAAGTATGTACTTCAACTGTTTCATCTGATTCGTTAGATTATACATCGTGGCGATGTGATGGTCGAATAAATCGCATCAGATGATAACCTTGCAAATCCGCTGACGAAAGCTATTTCTCAGCAGAAGTTTGAGCGACCCGTACATAGTTCAGGTGTTGGACACTTGAGTGATTGGCTTTAGGCCAAGTGGGAGATTGTTGGATAATTATGACCCATAGCATCACTATTTGTACATAACATGGTGTTGTTGTACAAATTAACTATATGACAAAGGAAATTGCGCTTTTATCATTTGTAATTGGATTGCCTGGATATATAAATGATAAAAGTCCATATGATTAGTACCAGATTAATAAGATATGAGACAATTTTAATTCACTAAGGTTTAATCATCAAATATCCCTAGTCGTAGTATTATTGAGATTGGACATCGATAATGCGGAATAGGCTAGTATTACACTTGTGCGCATTATAGAAGCTTAACAGCTTAGTTCTCATATATTTGGGTATTGGATACTCATGCAAGTGTTATAGGAGGTTCTATTTACCGATGGTACGGAAACAGCTTCGCTCTGGATATACCCCTCGGAATCCCATTGGTAGTATGACTATGTGTCTTTGGGAATCCGAATCAGGGTAGGTGTATATGGTCTTAACCTGAGACTTGCATTGCTAATACTTGCGACAATCAATATACTTTGGTTCTGGTCGTCCGGGGCTTTAACAGGTTCTGTGTACGCCTCATCTGGGTATACTGAGAATCGTAGTGTATTGGGTGTGATGTCAAGATGGAAGTGTTATTTCAGTCATATGGAGATGATGATCACGCAGGATACAGAACTGGTACTCTATAGTGCTATAGCCATCGGGAAAGTATGACTAGGTCATGACTTTCCAATCATAAAGAGACTAGTTGCTAGTGATCTGATATATGCTTCGTATGGGGCAGACACAACTCCAGCCACAGGCCTAGCATGTGACATCCGATACTAGATCGTAATACGCAATATTATATATACTACGCCTGTCAAAGATCTTGTATTCCTTAAAAGAATATTTATGGAGAATTGGGTAGACACGGTGCTTTTCTAGAAGCCAACCATGTCTTGTAAATTGGTAAGAACGTGGTACCGGGTACGCACGTATTCGGATAGTCCGATGACCGTATTTACTGATAACATATCCAGGGATCTCTTGGGTCGCCTCCCAAAGATTCACCGATGACATTTGACTCGAACAGAATTAATCTGGGATTAATTATGAGAAAGAGAAAATTAATCTAGGATTAATTACGGCAAGAATTAATCTGGGATTAATTCGACTAGAAGAGATAAAACGATTAATTTGGAATTAATCGGCAAAATAACTTTAATAGTTAAATTGGATTTTTCTATTTAATTTATTTAATTAGGCTAAAATAATATATTGGATATATTAAATGAAATCAGATTTCAAAGCGGAATTAAAATTGGATTTTAATTCAGGCAAACGAATTAATTTAGAATTAATTCGCAAGCAACTTTCGTAATAATTTGCTAGGCATTATTACTTAATTAAATTGGTTTTAATTATGTCGCAACGAAAAATTTATTTAATCGGATTAAACGAACCCGGGCCCGAGCGAAGTTGCGTGTTGAGTTAGCCGACTTAAATTCGAAATTTAAAAGTGGTGGGACCCACTTCACTTACATCATTTGTTTGACTAATGATGGAAGTGGTTAGGCTTGGTTTTGGATTTAATTTGTTGAAAGATAAGTTTGGCTTTGCTTTTAAAACACTCAAGCCAAAACCAACACTCAACCTTAATATAAAAGACTTGTTGACTTTGGAATTTAACATACTTTTCACTATTCACAGCAAGCTCTCTCTTCTCCCTCAAAATGTCGAGCTTCATCTCTTCTTCTTCTTGAGTTTTGTTGCAAAATCCATCTATGCTAGCACATTAAAGGGTCAAATAAGGTGATAGGGAGACTCATCCGAGTGTTGGAAACACTAAAAGAAGGCTTGGAGCTTCCATCATCCAAGAAAAAGTTTTGAACTCAACCGATCAATATAAGTCCTCCGCAACTTATTTTTGATTTTATTCACACACGAATCACGCTTAGAGATCCTTGGCATGTTCTAGGAACACTAACATCTAATTGATTGATTTTTGGTTGGATGGTGATTTTAAACTAAAGACAAGTAATTAAAATAAAACAAAGGTAGATTTTAAGTTTTAAACAATGATATGAAAATATCAAGGGTTGTAAATCCTTCCAATATCTTTTAAAGATGAAGTGATTATCTCATGTTTGTGCAATATATCGGTTTATTAACCTGGAACACGAAGTTATGCAAAAGTCTCTTCTGATGGTTAGATGTAAATACCCAAAGTAACCCAATTAACTATATTCCTATGTTAATTAAGAAACTCTGAATTCATTAAGATTAAGTTCCAATTATGGCTACCCCCGCTTGACAGGTATAATTCTATCATGTAAGGAAATCTACCTAAGAGACATTTACTCCAAGCTGAGATCGTGAGCTATTGAGTCTATAGCTAAAACCTAAAATCTCTTTTCCTAGTTCATTTTAAGTTTACCAAATCAATCTTATTAATGGCCAGTTAACAAGAAGTATTAAGCGTAAGACTCAATAAATAAACCAATATACTACCCAAAACATAAAATAACCACTTATAAAATGGCGATATTGGAATTCATCACAACCCTAGATAATATTTTTAGTTACAAAACATACCCAAAATTACAAAATGCATAGTTAAACAAAATAACATAACAAAAAATTAAAAAGTAAAGAAAATTACAACAATAAAAGAAAATATTGGAGCTAGGGGTTTCACTTTTAATACTTCAAATATAAATTACTCCCTTATCAATTAATCATTTCTTGAATTCATTATATTAGAACCGACCATATAGGCGGTGAATGTCATTTGTCCAAAGTCCAACCGACCATATAGGCGGTAACAAAATCATATAAACCGACCATGTAGGCTGTAACAAGGTTACCACCTAAACAGACCATATAGGCGGAAACTAAGTCTAGTAATGTAAAACCGGCCATATAGGCGGTACATAATTAATTCAATTTACTTATTTAAATTAAGGGAGTAAATCTAAATTATTATATTAAAAGTTTCACCCCAGACTCCAGCAAAAAGAGATTACATACTCATGATGTAATTAAAAACACATAAAAATTTATTAAATAAATAAAGAGAAAATACAAGAAAACTTAAATAAATATGCAAGACACTTTCTTTTAGGTTTTCATGGAGAAATCCCCTAAAGAAAGTATGAAAAATTTACAAAATTTAGCTTGTATTTATAGGAAAATATAAAGGCTTCCAACAATTTCTCCACCAAATATTCCACCAAATATGGCACCAAATCCTCCACCAAACATGCAAGCAAGTTCGGTGGAAGTTTGACAATTTCCATTTTTTATTTTTATTTTTATTTTTATTTTTTTGTTTTTGAAAATGACTTTAATAATTACACATAACACACTTTCAATTTTTTCATCAATTTCGGTAATGAAAACTTCAGAATTAGAAAATCTTATGAACTTTAAAGTTGTAGATATTTGAGTATTCTTTAATCTGGAACTTGAATCACCTCAATCTGATATCGGAATAAAATGTTATGGCCAAAATACGACAATTGCGCAAAGTTGAAATTTCCAAAATTGTACTTCGTTAGAACGCCATTTCAAGTTTCCAATCTCAAAAATCAAAATGTCAAGTCCAGTTTTTACCCTTATTTATTCCACATTTCGTCCTGATTGATTCCATTAAGTCCCAATTTTATTTTATCTACAAAATAAACTAAAACACATAAATTTTTTCATAAAACTCGAGAAACTATACAAAATATTAAGTAAAATGAGCGGTAAATATTGATATATTTTTCGCTCATCAGGTTCCTGCGATGATCTATAATTGAAAAACTTAATTAGCATACAAGTAATGAATTATGCTTGTAACATGACATAATGCATGTATATGTGCTAATACGAAACCCTTAGGGTGACCTTTAACATCCTAAGTTGAAATTGAAACGAAATGAAACTATTTCTGTTACGTGTCGCGATGCCAGGTCGAGAGCGTCGCAACGTCCATACAAGCAGACCTAGGCAGAGAACTTATTCTTAAACCGCATCACGACGCTGGGCGTTGGTCGTTGGGACACTCACATAATCAGATCTGAGGCTTCCACACAACTGACCCAAGGCAAAAACACAACCGACCCGAGATAGAGGGTATTTTCATGTTCAGTTTGACTTCCACACGCACTGACCCAAGTCTTCCACACGATCGACCCGAGCCCTCCACACGACCGACCCGAGTCTTCCACATGAGGTAGATGGTATTTTCATGATCCGTCTTGCGACGTCAAGTGATGACCACACGATCATACCTGAAATAAATGACATCTCCAAACTGGGCATCACGACGCTATCCCATAAGCATCACGATGCTGGCCTGATTCCAGTCCAATATTCAACTCTCCACTGCCAAGTTCCAAAATACAATACCAACAGCCTGACTATGACCTTCACACAATCACTTCTTTGAACTTTAACATTCATACATGTTATACCAGTATTCCACCATCAAAGAAATTCTCTAACCTTAATTTAACTCAATATCTAGAATTTCATAATTTTAGGCATTTCTTAATAAAATCAATTTCCTAGTTCATTATCCACCTTAATACAATTACTAGTATGGTATCAACACTAATATAGCATTATTTCATCAAAACTTTACAATCTAAGTTTTGGGTGAAGATTCCTTACCTTGAATCATGTTTCTTCTTCTCCATTAGAGTCCACAAGCCTTCTTTTTTCCTTTCTAAACTTGGTTGTTTTGGATACTCTCAATTCTTCTTCAAGATTTCCTGTGAAATCGTAAATCCTTCTCTCTCTCCTTTCTTCCTCATCTTCGGTCTTCCCTAGAATTTATGGGTTGGGTGGCTTTTATTTGTCTCTTGACTAAATTAGATTTTTCTAGATAAGTATAGGGACTTGGAATATATTTAGAGCTATTAGGCCAAAATGAAAAGAGTAATGGGCTTTTGGGTTGGAAGGGCAATTTCATTTTACTCCTTATTTTCGTCACAATATAGAAGGTCTGGAGAAATAGCCAAATTAGACCTAGTTCTGTTCCAAATTTAGATAAATGTTCAACAGAAAAGTTATAGATCTATGTCTTAGCTTTTCGGTGATATACAGTTTATAAAAATCAGAGATCGTATGAGAAATTTAGGGTTGTCTGGAATAGAATATAAACTCAATTCCATATCAGAACTGTGAGGAATTTATCGAATGTCCAAAAAGTAATTTCACAAGCACAAACACACATGAACATGATTTATATTATGTATTACACCATCTATAACATAGTAGTCATCGTAGTAGTCGTCAGAATTACCGAGGTGTTATAAATTCCTAAACTCTTATGATATCCCCAATACTCTAAATAAGGTGACTGAAGCAAGGATGACCCGTCGTCTTAAGCATGACTTTCCAAAACTTGATGGCTAACTGATCTGGTTGTCAACCTGCAAAACTATTAAATTGAAGTGGTGTGAGTTATAAAACTCAGTAAGTAACCACGTATGGAAAAAGTATACAAGTAAAACCTAAAATAACATTTATCAATTAAACATATATGAATTATCGTATAATTAAAAATTCAGAACCATTATGCAAACTGTATATGAAATCAATACCCTAAGTCTTACTTGTAGCTACACAAATTCAAAATTTCTCCAATCATCAAGTATTCTCATATTCTTTCAATCATATATTAAAACTGTACCATATATACATATACATTTGCAAGTTTAAAGAACATGATTTATGTTGACTCTTAGATTTTCCATTAAATGATCCTATACATCAAATTTTAGAATCTCTATTTATAATCGTCCATATCTGCAACACTTATACCACTATGACTTACATAAATATATGTCCAAACACGCTAATCATACATATTCAAGTATCTTACATATATATATATATACTTGTACAACTTCATAAAGCTTAACTTAATCTCTCAATTACCCATCATATATATCTGGAAACATCTTCATCACTAACACGTACATATACACATCCAAACATTTAGAATGTCAAATAACCGACTATAATAACAAACGTATCCCTCATAATGCTCAAAAGTAAATGATAAATATGCATATGTGTTGTTTTATACACTTTGAATCCTCAACCAACCATACACATACACGTATAATAAACACAAACTCTTGTGTAGGCAATACATGTATCATCGAGTTTAGAAGGGAACAATAAACTACAATCAACTTATCCATTTACCCTTTATAAACGTGGGTTCAATATAAGCTGTCATATACATCATCAATTTTACGAAAAACGTTTTTCCGCAAAATGGTCTAAAATGCATTTTTGACCGAACAGACCACCCAACACTTATAGGGACTGCCCAGGTCAGCCCCAATAGTGTTAGGGAAATTCATGGGCTGCCCGAACATTGATGAACTCACTGTTTGGACATCCGTCACTCGGTTGGCTCAAAAATCACCCTGGTAACGCCGTTTTTCACCGTTTTCGCTTATTTCTACTCCGAAACACTTTCCGGAAATTATTCCAACTCCCAAAAACATCCAATACATTAATATGACATCAAAATCATCACAAAAATAGAATCAACTCCAGATCTAATCCAGAACCGAAATTGCCTAATTTTCATGCTTTAAATCCAATTTTTCAACATTAATCAAATTAATCTCAACACCAATTCAAGTCACCACATATGAATCACCCAAGAACAATTCTAGGCATTACAAGAGTGGTCATAACACTCTATAATGGAAACATGTCATCAAATGAACAAATTGGCCTAATATTACAATAATATCAACCAAAACTACTTCACACATGCCAACAAGCTTCTAATTCATCCACCACAACCATAAACCCCAATTTTTCAGAATTAAAGGAACCCTAGAACTATTCCAAGAATTCAAGAAAACATGAAAATAATTTCCAAGCTTGGGTTATGGAAGATTACCTTTTAATCTCTTGATTTCCAAGGTTTTCTTGAATTTTTCCTTCATTTCTTCATGATTTGTCCAAACCAAATTTTAGGGTTCATTTTGGAAGTGGTTCGGCCATGGTGGAGGGTTGGTTGAAGATGAAAACAATTTTCCCTTTTAATCTCTTCATGACCGACTTAGGGTATAGTAGGGGCATTTTTGTCATTTTTCATTTTAATCAAATTAAATGAATTAAAGATTATGTTATTCAATCAAAATTGCACACATTAAGTTTAATTTAAATCATGTCATATATTCCAATAATAATCAAATAAATTTCATAACATTTATGTAAAAATTTTAATTAATTAATCATTTAAATATTTAACAATTAAATATCTAAATAATCAATTAATATAATTATTATTATATATGTATTTTTATTTACAATAAATAACAAATACATATATTTATGGCATGTGCCAAAATCTCATTTGATGAATAATTAATGTGTATCTAATCGTATTATGTATCAAATACAAATACACAATAATTATTATCGGATAAAATCCCCTAATGTATGTGTTATCGTTTAACCGAGTAAATGATCCGAATTAACTCATTTAATCCGATGAAGTATTATGAATAATCCGTATTATTCATATCGTGTTGCCCAAGTGCTCAACGAGTACACATCATATTGTGGGACTCTCTAAGTTTAGGTTTATCTGTCACGAAATCCAATTTCGTGTCTATAATCCACCCACTCATGGATTATGACGACCATGGATAATCTCGCTAAACTATGCAAGCCGAGGTCATTGCATATGTATAATCCCTCTATCACAAGCTATCCATATTATACCTAGGATATAGATGAGAATGTCAAATACGTTCGGTATAATATAGTCGACTTTCAATTTACGATCTCTAAATAACACTCGGAATTGATTTCTGAAGTTATACCACAGCCATGGATTTACTAGATCGTAAACACGTCCAGGATGCATATGCCCTGTACACAAGACTGACGGATCCAATATTGATACGCACTGGATATCATGAGCATCAGTCCACACCCAATGAACAGGCGGAGGTATGATCTAAATAGATCGGTGACGTGACTGCCATCAAAGTGTGGAGGATAACTCATATATCCCACTGTGGTATCTCAAGTCGAATGACCACTATGCTCCCTCAACTCGAGAAGATTCTTATTGACGTTGTTGTACCATATATTAGAAAATCTTCAATGAGTCGTTCAGTGTCTTATCAAATAAACACCTACATGTCTATACGAGTCTCTTGAGACTCATGGTTCATTGGGATAAACCATCGGACCAAGTCACGATATACGACATGTACTGGTCTCAGCGGATTTTCTAACCGACCCATGTTAGTAAATCCTGACCAAAAACTTTATTTAAGGATATACATCTAATAGTGTGCTTCCCAATGTCAATTACAAACTATGTTGTAACTACGTACTATATTGTAAATCCAAGGGTCTTTGTCTAATATACACATATCACTAAACCAGATTTAATTTCGATCTAATCATAATTAGATATCTAATCGTAATTAGATCGAATAAGTAAATAAAAGACATGGGTGCTACCATTAAATTAGTAATATTATGGAAAATAGAATTGCTCGTATTTATGAATCGAACATAAATACGATCCGGATTGGCACTCTGAGCACCGACCCTAACAATTTCTCTCACTTGCTCTAGCGCCAATCCATGGTATCATATACACATCTCAATGTGTATCACATACTCATGGCCCTCAAGAGCTCACCATGCACTCAAGAGGTAGGCAACAACAAGTAAGCCCGCTTAACAAATCGAGTATGTCCAACAAACTCAACCGTTTTCCTTAGCCAGCATTATTCATATTCTGCAGAATCCAAATTCTACATCAATATGACTCCGACGCTATATCAGTTTTGTGCTATAGCTACTGAGTTGTCTAAGTATATATGGATCAAATCCAACATACTATAAGACAACTGCAAGCACAAAACTAATAACAACACTTCTAATCATTGAGGTCACTTTGCAACTTCTTAAGTCAATACCTCAAAAGTCGCAACTGATTCCACTAGTTCAGTAGAATCAACAGTGACACTCCCATTGCATATTTTCTGACTTTATATGACACAGACCATCTAATGTCATAATTAGGATCAAAACTAATCTAACCTTATGGTTGCAGACTAAAATCTCCATGAATAAGAAACTTGTTCTTAATATCTCAAAGATCACAGAGAACATGTTTCAAGATCCATCATATGGTCATCATAATATCAAAATAACTCGTAACAATTACGATTCAATTGATATGTTTAATCGTACATAATATAGTATTCATTATGCCATCATCATGTTGGACAATTATGACCCATAGCGTCACTATTGTACAGATCATGATGTTGTTGTACAAATTAACTATGTGACAAAGGAAATTACACTCTTATCATTTGTGATTAGATCACCTAGATGTATAAATGATAGGAGGTCCCTATGATTAGTTCCTGGATTGAGAATGATATGAGACAGTATCAGTCCACGAAGGATTAATCATTAAATATCTCTAGTCAGAGCATTGTCGAGATTGGACATCGATAAATGCGTAAAAGACTAGTATTACACTTATGCGAGTTATGAGGGTATAACGGCATAGTTCTCATATATTTGGGTATAGGATACTCATGCAAGTGTAATAGGAGGTTGTGTTTTACCGATGGTACGGGAAACAGCTTCGCTCTAGATAGACCCCCTAGAAATTCCATTGGTACTATGACTATATGTCTATGGAAGTCCGAAATCAGGGTAGGTGTATTTGGTCTTAACCTGAGACTTGCACCGCTAATACTTGCGACAATCAATATACTTTGGTTGCGGTCGTCCAGGGCTTTAACAGGTTCTGTGTACGCCAATGCTGGGTATATTGAGAATCGTAGTGTGTTGGGTGTGATGTCAAGACGGAAGTGTCACTCCAGTCATATGGAGATGATGGTCACGTAGGATACGGTACTAGTACTCTTAAGTACTGCAGTCATCGGGATAAAATGACAAGGTCAGGTTTATCCGATTATAGAGACTAGTTACCAGACATCCGACATGTGTTTCGTACGGGGTAGACACAATTCCAGCCCCAGGCCTAGCACGTGATCATCCGATACTGGATCGTAATACACAATACTACGTATACTATGCCTGATATAGATCCTTATTCCTGTAAGGATATTTCTGGAAAATTGGGTAGGCATTGCGCTTTCCTAGAAGCCAACCTTGTCTTGTAAATCGGTAAAACGTAGTACTTGGTACTTACGTGTTCAGATAGTCCAACGACCGAATTTACTGCCAACATATCAGGGGATCTCATGGGTCGTTTCCCGAAGATTCACCGATGCGTATGACTCGCACTTTAATTAATCTGGGATTAATAAGATGAGAGAGAAAATTAATCTGGGATTAATTACGGAGATATTTTATCTGGGAAAAAAATCAATTTAAAGAGAGATAACGATTAATTTGGAATTAATCGATTAATAATATATTCGATATATTAAATGAAATTGGATTTCGACGCGGAATTAAAATTAGATTTTAATTCGAGCGAACGAGTTAATTTAGAATTAATTCGTTAGCGATGTGAATAGTAATTATGCTAGGCATGATTATTTAATTAAATTAGATTTAATTACGTCGCAACGGAAAATTCGTTAATTTGGAATTAGCGAACCGAGCCCGTGATTATTTGTGAGCGCATTCGTATTTTGAATTCGAGCACGGCACGCAAGTCAAATCAAGCGTCAAATCGCTAGTCACATCAAGCGTCAAATCATGTCACTTTGAGTGATGTGACAATTTGATTGATTATGTGATTGGTTGATTGATGTAGTGGTTAATGGCTTTAATGGTTTGACTTTTTAAAGCCAAAAATTGTGTATATGATTTATGAAATCAATTACCAAAATTATATTACACATTTATCTCTCTCTCCTCCAAATTCTCTTCATCTCTCTCGCCCATTTAGGCATTTTCTGGTTCTGTTTGCTGGGCAAAACCGAGCATGATGGAAGCTAAAAATCACGATTTTGTGGCAAAATCGGGAGTGCTAGCACACTACGAAGTCATGCGAAGGTGATAGGGAAGTCCACCCATGAGCCGGGAATCGTTTGATGAAGCTTGGAGCTCACCCATGGCCGAATTTGGAGGAGGCAGTAGCAGCTCACTGCCGCATGTACCAGTGGGCAGAATTTGATTTTTTGTAGCCTCGCGCGTCGCTCAACCGATCGATGTGAGTATTCCGCAACTTCGTTGATTTGTATTCGCACTTGTTTCATGCTTGTTTAATGATCTTGGGACCTTAATAGAAACCAACAATGGCATCTAGAGCAAGGTTAAAGCATGAAATGTTTAGGGCTTAAAATTTGGGTAAAATGATTTTGAGCATGATTTGAATAAATTGGATGTTTGAGTATGCTTAATACATGTTTAATTGATGATTGATTGGATCAATTTGATTAAATGTGGTTTGGAACAATTTTCCCCTAATTTCATGGCTTGGCCGAGAATGTGTAATGCCCTAATTGTCTTGGAATTTTGATTTTTGTTCATTGGATGATTGGAAATCATTTGGGGATATTGATTTAATGTTGAATTGAATTTAATTGGATTGATTTAATTTGGACAAAATAATTCCCCAATGCCGAGACATGTAGCATGTAAAATTGGGTTTGATTTTGATCAAAATGTGTTGGACATGTGATGATGAAAATGAACATGATTAGTTGTGTTAATTGATGTTTTAGAAATGTTAATTGGATAATTAATTGTGCTATACACTTTAGGTTAATTAAATGTGAAATTGGATTTTTTATGTTTAATTAAATTGGGCCTTAAAATTGGATTTGGTTTTAATGTTGTAAATGGGCTTATTGGGCTTTGTTGTACAAAGTTGGGTTTAGGAAAATTGGTTGGATCCAATTGGGCCCAAACCGCTTCCATAAAGCCCAAATGCGACTTAATGGACCTTTAAAGTTTAATTGGGCCTAATGGGCCTAAATTGATTTCTGGGCTTATGGGGTAACTCCCGGATTGGATTTTGGTTATTCGGCTTGACCCGAGTTGACCAAAAGTCCACGCCTTAAGAAATTAATTAAAAGCCCATTGGACTTTAATTGATTGACGTTGGACGTTAATCGGGCTTTGAGACCCGTAATGATTAAATTTGGAATTTAAGTCGTAAAGGTTTATATTAAAGTGTATGTTTAATTTGGAATTAAATAAGCGAATTAAAATTAAATGCATATTGAATTGGATTTAATTATGTAGTTTAATTTAATTCGAGAAAATTCGTACTTTGAGTACTTATTCGCAAAACGAGTTTGACTCGCACAAAATCGAATCGTTTTTTTGAACATTGGATGATCACTAATATCAGATTAATTAATTTGATTAGATTGATTGATAACATGCTTGTGTGAATACATGGTTGCGATGCATGAATAAGTATATCGGATGGATATTAGATGGGTGGGGCAATTTTAGAAATTGTTGTAATAAATTTGATTTATTAATTGGACCTGCGTGTCCAGCCTTATCACCTTCTTATTCTTGTATTCTCTTCTCACCTATTCCCCTCAATGTAAATGAGGTTTCTTTAGAAGTGTAGTGTAACGGGTAGAAGTAAATACTTGTGCTAGCGGGAGAGAGAAAGTGAGAGATTTGATCTAGGATCAATGTGTAAAGTATCCATCCGCATATCATTATTATTTATTTATATGCGCTTTATTATGTGTTTAGAATGTATGTTTAAGGTGTATGATGATGAGACCTTAACAAAGATAATAAATTGGTTGCCAATTTGCACTCGAAAAACCCTCGCAAAAATTAAGCATCTTTCATTCCATTGAGTGATTCTCACTCAAGATCTGACACTGGCATTGGCTTGTTGGCCAAAGTCAAGGCCTTTGTCCGTCGAGGATGTGTTTGAATCACGAGAGCTTTGTTCCATATCGGTGTCTTGTCCAAGTTGTGGTTTGTTGGCCAAAGTCAAGACCACTTCTTGTCCATCGACATTGATTACGAAGCTTTCCATGGTTAATGGGCCGCGCTTAACTGGGATCACTAAGTTTGTTGTGCCAAAGCCAAGGCTTAGTTGATTCAGAGGAAATGGTTAGGTAATATATTGGATATATTGGCATATATAAGATATATGTTTCTGACTTGGATGTCCCCCTACTGGATCTAGGAATTGGATTGGATCCAATTGATCTTAGAGATCTACCTAGTTAATTATCATATAATTTGTTGGCCAAAGTCAAGATTGTGTGATATTTAACGGGATCCTACCCTAGCCCACCGGAAACCCGGTTTCCCGAGTACTCGACAGAGGGTTAGAGGCTCGCCGAAAAATAGTGGGAGGCAAGAATTGAATTTGCAATATTCGTTTAATTACTTGCCATAAGCGCGCTCAAATCAAATATCATCATCGTCGTTATAAATTAAATGTTAGTTGGACTAATATTTAAATGTTGTTTTAATAAATAGTTGGACTATATTCAAACTATTCATTTATAGTTGATTTTATAATTGGATTATAGTAATCAATATAATTGATTTTAATCTATTAAAATTATAGGTGATTAAATAGTTGGACTATTGTAATCATTATAATAAATAGTACCGAAATCTTTGATTAAATAGTTGGACTATTAAAATCAAGATAAAAATGAAAGATTGACATTTAAAACATAATCCTAGGGAAAACGTATTTAAATGGTTTAATTTTCAAATTGGGAATAATTTCAGGATGGTCCTGGAAAATAATAAGTTACTTTATTTGATAAAATAACATATTATGCCTAAGCCCGGAGTTAAGCAAATAGTAGAGGATAATCTTTGGAAGATTTATGTAATGATAACTTTAGTGCTTAATCCATTAAGCTTGTCGCAGTGGACTCCTTAATTTCTGAATCAGAACAAAGGATTAGATCCTTAAAGTATGATAATGAAATTGAAGGATCTTCAAAGAATCTATCCTTAGAATCTTAGAAGTACTAAAATTGCAATAGTAAACTCTTGGAGAGTTAGTGACTATTCTCAAGGAGATAAAGTCAAAGTTTGCAAATAGGTAAGTAGCGCAAGGCGCACCTTACATCGATATTCAAGAAACCCGAGGCTTGGCCAAAGGCCTCTGGAATGTGGAAAATGGGCAAAGGCAAAATCATTATAATCTTCTAGGAAGAAAAATGACATATCCCAAAATGTCTGCCTAAATTGTGGCAAACGGGATCGCGGAAGCATGACTGCCGTTTGGACAAAGCAGACATGAAGGAATTGAAGAACGAGCAAGGCTCTGACTTCAAATATGTTTGTCACAATTATGTTCATTACTAGTATTAAAATTGGATTTAAATACTTAGTGTGGTAAATAAAATATATGTATTGATGTTCAGAATCTGCTATGAGCAGGATACTGACTTCAGATTGAGATTTCTCTGCGAATTGGAAATGGGATGAAAGTCGTTGTTTCAACCGTAGATACCTAATTTTAGGAACTACCCTCGGGTGTGTACCTAAATTTGGAAACTGTTATAATGTAACTAGTTTGACTAGATACATTATCTCTATATCAGTGTTTTACCCGCTGCGGGTGAACCTTTATATTCTAGAACACTAAAGTGTTTTATTTTATAAAGATGATATTGAGATAAACACATTAGATGTGAATAACAGCATTTATATTTTGAATATAAATAAATCTCAAAATATATAAAATGACAAACAAACAGCTAAAACTGATTTGATCAGAAGAAACTAATTTGTGGCATTGTTGTCTGGGACACAATTAAACAACAATCGTATATCCACACTTTCGAAGAGTGGGTACTCGGACTGTTTTGATTCCATTCAAATAAAGTCTACGAATCTAGTTTATTGGGCAAAGTGCCTATAACACATTTACTTGGTAAAAGTGTAAATGCCACCGATCTGTTAGCCCTAGTTCATAGTGAAGCAATTGGGCCCCTGTCTAGCTAGGCTAGAGGTGGATATGAATATTACGTGACCTTTACGGATGTGGCATCGCGTTATGGTTATGTGTTTCTTTTAGAACACAAATCGGAAACTTTTATAGTTTCGACGCGAAATAGACAAACAGATCGACTATAGTATTATACCGTCACGGTAAGACCGTAATGGAAAATACTTAGGCAATAAGTTTCTAATATACTTGAAAGAGTATAATATTCTTTCAAATGAGGACTCCACTCGGAAAACGTCAATTAGACGGTGTGTCCGAACAGAGTAGCCGAATTTTGTTGGACATGATAAGTTTAATCATGAGTCGCTCTGAGCTACCATTTCCTTCAACGGATAAGCATAAACAGTGCAGAACTTATTTTGAATAAGGTTCCATAAAAATCTGTTTGACAGATTTCATATTAGATATGAACATGAAAGAAATCGGGTTTCTCATTCCTGATAATTTGGGTATGCTAGGCATATGTTTGGATGATACCAAACTAAAACCCAAATCGGATAAGTGCCAATTGTAGGTTATCCTAGGGATACCAAATTATAGTACTTATACAACTCACATGAGAACAATTAAATTGTTGCTCACCATGCGGTTTTCCTAAGAGGAATATCGATATGCAGTGGTAAGTGGGAGGATATTAAAACTCGATGAAAATCAGAGTAATACTGTTCAAGGCACCGAATCCTAATGGAACACAAATAGTTCATCAAGGATGAAACTATTACCATTAATCTTCGAATACACAAGAACCGCGTAAGTCGGAGAGAGTCAGAAAACAACCTGGGGTATGCGTTTCTGATCTCGCCTCATAAAGATGTCTATCTTATTGAGGTATACCAACTGACTACGAATGAGGAAGTGATACAAGGTATCGACTCCCTAATTATGGCAAAGTGCCATATAATCCGAAACGGATTCCATGTATATCAACAAGTTTATATACTAGTTGATGTACCATAAGGCATTGTGCCTATTAGTACTTTATAAGTCTTCAAGGAAGACGTACATGGATGGCAACATACCAACGTACTAAGCTAGGCTTGTAGCGGAAAGGTATCATTATCAACATTGTGTTGATTACGATTCAACCTTTTAACTGTTGCCACGGTAAATCCATTTCGATAATGCTTGCTGATGCTGCATGTTTCATTTATGAAATATGTCAGCTTAACGGGAAACGCCTTTCCTGAAAAGGAAACATTTTGGAGGATGTTTACAACATCCTGTCGGTTTTGTCGTACCTAAATTAGCAAACAAGGTTTGCAGGTTATTCGATCCATGTTTGGATTGAAGCAAGCATTAGATTCTTGGAATCATCGTTTTGATGTGATCATAATGGTTTATGATTTAATTCAAAAACGAAATGATTCTTGTGTATATAAGGAGGTTAGTGGGGCGTACTGACAGTGGCTGTCCTATAATAATGATAATATGTCATTTCTTGGAAATGATATTCCCATAATAAAATCGGTGAAAGCTTGGCTTTCGATAAAACTCTCCGAGAAATCATACATTGAAAAATGTACGTGACCTGGTGTCTCATACGCTTTGAGCATATGAAGTCACAAACAGGCCAATCCAAGTGATAGTCACTGGATTGATGTTAAGAACATCCGTTAGTATCTTAGAGAACTAAGGATGTTGTCTTAATCAGTGGAGAAGGAGAACTTGAAGTGACTGGGATCACTACTGCAAGTTTCCTAAACCGATAAATGACTATAAGTGAATAACGGTACAGTGAGCTGGAAATCTTCCAAGCAAGATACTGTTACCGAATAAACAAAAAATGCGGGTTATTGATGCAGCTGAGGCAGCAATAGAAGCCATTTGGATCGATAATAATCTATTTAGATTAGATATAGTTATGTTAGCAGCTGAGCTAGGCGTCAGCACAGGCTAAAGAATTAATGGTCTCATCAACGATCCAGATAAATAATTCGACTATTCATCTGATTCGTTCGGATCATACATCGTGGCGATGTGATGATCGAATAAATCGCATCAGATGATAATCATACAAATCCGCTGACGAAAGCATTTCTCAACAAGTTTGAGCCAACTGTACATAGTTCGGGTGTAAGACACTCAAGTGACTGGCTATAGGCCAAGTGGGAGATTGTTGGATAATTATGATCCATAGCGTCACTATTTGTACAGATCATGGTGTTGTTGTACAAATTAACTATGTGACAAAGGAGATTGCACTCTTATCATTTGTGATTAGATCACCTAGATGTATAAATGATAGGAGGTCCATATGATTAGTTCCTGGATTGAGAATGATATGAGACAGTATCAGTCCACGAAGGATTAATCATTAAATATCCCTAGTCAGAGCATTGTCGAGATTGGACATCGATAAATGCGTAAAAGACTAGTATTAAATTTATGCGAGTTGTGAGGGCATAACGGCATAGTTCTCATATATTTGGGTATAGGATACTCATGCAAGTGTAATAGGAGGTTGTGTTTTATCGATGGTACGGGAAACAGCTTCGCTCTGGATAGACCCCCTCAGAATTCCATTGGTAGTATGGCTATGTGTCTATGGAAGTCCGAAATCAGGGTAGGTGTATTTGTTCTTAACCTGAGACTTGCACCGCTAATACTTGCGACAATCAATATACTTTGGTTGCGGTCGTCCAGGGCTTTAACAGGTTCTGTGTACGCCAATGCTAGGTATATTGAGAATCGTAGTGTGTTGGGTGTGATGTCAAGACGGAAGTGTCACTCCAGTCACATGGAGATGATGGTCACGTAGGATACGGTACTAGTACTATTAAGTACTGTAGTCATCGGGATAAAATGACAAGGTTAGGTTTATCTGATTATAGAGACTAGTTACCAGACATCCGACATGTGCTTCGTACGGGGCAGACACAATTCCAGCCCCAGGCCTAGCACGTGATCATCCGATACTGGATCGTAATACACAATACTACCTATTCTACGCCTGATATAGATCCTTATTCCTGTAAGGATATTTCTGGAGAATTGGGTAGGCATGGCGTTTTGCTAGAAGCCACATTGTCTTGTAAATCGGTAAAACGTAGTACTTGGTACTTACGTGTTCGGATAGTCCGACGACCGAATTTACTGCCAACATATTCGGGGATCTCATGGGTCACTTCCCGAAGATTCACCGATGACGTATGACTCGCACTTTAATTAATCTAGGATTAATAAGATGAGAGAGAAAATTAATCTGGGATTAATTAGGGAGATTTTATCTGGGATAAAATATCAATTAAAGAGAGATAACGATTAATTTAGAATTAATCGATTAATTAATATATTCGATATATTAAACGAAATTGGATTTCGACGCGGAATTAAAATTAGATTTTAATTCAGGCGAACGAGTTATTTTAGAATTAATTCGTTATCGACGTGAATAGTAATTATGCTAGGCATGATTATTTAATTAAATTAAATTTAATTACGTCACAACGAAAAATTCGTTAATTTGGAATTAGCGAACCCGAGCCCGGGATTATTGTGAGCGCATTCGCATTTCGAATTCGAGCGCGGCACGCAAGTCAAATCAAGCGTCAAATCGCTAGTCACATCAAGCGTCAAATCTTGTCACTTTGAGTGATGTGATAATTTGATGTGATTGATTGATTGATGTAGTGGTTAATGGCTTTAATGGTTTGACTTCTTAAAGCCAAAAATTGTGTATATGATTTATGAAATCAATTACCAAAATTACATTACACATTTATCTCTCTCTCTCTTCCAATTCTCTTCATCTCTCTCGCCCATTTGGGCATTTTCTGGTTCTGTTTTGCTGGGCAAAACCGAGCATGATGGAAGCTAAAATTCGCGATTTTGTGGCAAAATCGGGAGTGCTAGCACACTACGAAATTTGATTTTAACTTGTATCTATCATATGTTCATCGGAACACAGATAGGCGCGAAATCTGATTTTACCGAAAACTCGTTAATCATACTGGATCGATTCAATACATTCTGATTTCACTCGGATTCTACCGAAAGCACAAATTCAATACATTTTAGCTTATTCAATTCAATATATTTCTCTACGACATTACTGGAAGTATTCGAATATAAATTATCTTTACTAAAATAACGAGATTTTTACCGGGATGTCTTACCAAGATTCTAAGGGCATTTACGGACTCCCAACACTCTTAAGAACGCATAGGAATCGATGGAATTCCAATCAGAACTAAAATTCATAGGAGATTGCTATTCACCACTTCTTTCTTCCTCATTTTCTGTGCAACCGAGCACATATCAGAGAAAGCATTACCACCATCTTGTAGTACTCTCCGAGGGCATTATCATATCAGAGCATATGTGATCCTTTGACTATAGGATAGCATTGATTTTATGTTTGATCCTCCACACTTTGATATGTCACACCTAATTATGCATATTTGGACAAATTAGATTAAGCCCACCTAAAAGTTGATTAGAATGTTTATTAATTAAAAATTACATAAGCTTCACTATAAATGGCAATCTTGAGCAAGTTTTTAATTAAGCTATCAAGCTTGATTTATCTTCTACAGTAGGCATCTTCTGAAAACAACTTACTAATGAAAATATAGCTTTAGGGAAGATCAAACTTACCTAGTAAGCTTGATATCAAGATCCAATCTTCTTCTCTTTGTTGAAATATTGTAGAGAACTTCCAAAGCTAGCAAGCTTGATTCCAAAATCCAATATTGATTTCAAAATTATCAATATTGATTCCAATATCCAATATTGATTTCAAAATTTTTCTACATCAATTAAACTTATACGGAAGATAACGTAGGGTCATTTCATCTTATTAATTACGTAGTTCCATTACAATTTATCATTCTTACATTTGACTTCAATAAATCAAGTTTTTTCTACAATCGTCAACATCTGATATTACAGGCCAAGTAATAAAATAATTTTATTACTCGAGATCGTAGAAAAGATATTCTATCAAATAGAATACAATATTCTATTAAATAAAATATAATATTATATTAAATAGAATAAATGATAAACTATCACTCGTACCTCTGAGGCGGAAGTACTTTCAATTATATAACCATTATACAAAAGAAAGTCTCAAATCTCAAACCTTTCAAGATTCGAATTTTCTACCTACATATCATATACGTAACTGTAGAAACGAATGGAACCTTAATAAAGAGATGAATTAGTGTTACTGGAGCATAACCCCAATAGTATTGAAAAATAATTCGGTAACACTCAATAACAACGAATCAAATCATATAAGATTCGATTACTCCCACTGGCCAATTCCATCAAGATGGAATCGTGGAAGTTTAATATTGAGTAAGAATCACATCATTAAATAACTTTAGAACTAATTGCCTTAAATTCATATGTTTGATCATATCAAACATCTTCGAACAATTCAAAGACTCACGATGAATTTTATAGTTTTCAACACTTCAAATAGAATATCTTTGAACCATTCAAAATATTCTATCCGCTTTTCATCAGAAACATATTGAAAGTTCTCGAACAATTCAAGACGTTCAACATGTTCTCTATTAGAAACACGTAACTAAGTCATGAAAAATCATTAACCAGGTTACTAAGTAAAGAAAACTATCAAAGGCAATAACTAATTCATTAAACTACATACATCCAATGTATTAGTCTAATAAATATTGTTGTCCAATGACAATCATTGGTTAAATGAGATTTAATCACATCCTGAACACAATATTCATTAAATGGATAAGGATATGTGGTGTAAACTCGTATCAGACCATCATTTACCATAAGGAACAAACATCTAATTCTTATGTGATAAAACCTCATAAAGCATTGTTCTAAGTTATTTAGTTAACCGAAGATTTTCTGAATGTTTATCTTTTCATTAATGACACTACTAGTCACTTTAAAATATGTAACAACTGTTTATAATGAACAAGTAACTATCCAATAGTCACAAGTTCTGATATCAAATATCAAAACAGATATTAAATATTATTTTAAATAACTAGATGGGAGATCTGGTATCCAATACCTATAATTATCGTATTGTGAGAATCGATATTCTCTATACACAACTATACATATCTCCTTTCTTAAGCTTTATGGTCCGCCTTCAATTATTCACAACAATTGCAAATAATTGATTAGCAAACTGTGTCAGAAACATGACTTCTAAAAGTCACTAAAAGCCAAGAAACATCATTATAAGATAAACAAAAAACCTAATGGGGTTTTCTTAATGCCAGTCAAGAATCTCGAGACATGAACTAATTCAAGTCAATTATTACTGCATAAGGAACTATTCTTTCTAGACTATTATATCCTTAAAAGATATCTATTTAGATTACGTAATCGTGACTTAGTAACTAAGTCACAAACCATCTTGATTTTCAAGAAATCAAGATAAGTCGAAGGTGGCCCCCTGCTTAATGGAAGCCTTTTCTTTACGCTTACGCTAGGGGGTCCCTTGAGTTTGCCCTGTCTCGGTTCAAATCAGGATAAGTCGAAGGTGGCCCACTACTTAATGGAAGCCTTTTCTTTACGCTTACGCTAGGGGGTCCCTTGAGTTTGCCCTGTCTCGGCCCCTTCCCTAATGGTAGGGAGAGCTCCCCAAGGAAATCACATGCATTGGGATAGCAGGTTGGATCATCATCAAACACAGGAATAGGTGCTCAATCAATGGAATGTTTGCTTTTAATAGCTACCTTATAAAGCTTCCAGTCCATTGCTTATCAAATCTCAATCTCAGGTTGAGGTCGAAACAAGGGATCAGATCCACATGTGGACATGTTGCGCTGAACCTCTCTTCCAACCATAAGAGGTGCAGCGTATGGGCACTTGGCTTCCTCTCTTTTTGACTTGTTCTTCTAACAATATCTAAGTCTACTGTCATTCTAGAACCTATTCTAGAAACTCGCAACCATAAGTAAAGTTAGAAAATATATTCAAGTAATATGCAATGCAACAGATTAGAAGTATAATTCTATAAAAAAAAATATAGAATAAAAGGAAAACGAAGCAGAATTTTCCATTAAAATACGCACTGCCTTAGTTATGGATTTTTAACCTAGTAGTGTTTCCCACTACTTTACGTAATACCGTAATCCCCAACGGACAACGGAAATTCAATAATTAAATAAAATTCCATAGTGAGAGTATGATCCCATGAATATATTCCAACTCACAGCTTTGGCATGATCTCGCCTACGTATATTCATTAGGTAGAAAACTCATTGTCAATCACTCACCAGTGACTCCTGATTTTGGTCCTGATTGTTTCTCGTTATGACAGTTTTGGCACGTTCACAAGGAGGCGTATCAAGGTTTTCACTTGTCAATGACAAACTCAAGCTACTGATGTAGTCCTGACAACTTTGGCACGTTCAGGATTTCCACTTTCACTTGAATTTGTCTAGTATCAATATACATCCGGCATGGATTAAAATCCCATAACCTACACCCTCACAGTTTTGGCACGATCTCAGATGCAGTTATTGAAAGATACACATAAACCGTACTGACAAGACGGACTAAGAAACATGCATCCAGTACACGTTACTTTAACAGCCTTATTTCTAAGCGGGGATTTTCCTCAAGGAAGCGTTGTTCC
This sequence comes from Zanthoxylum bungeanum, assembly GCA_019454045.1. Lineage (NCBI taxonomy): Eukaryota > Viridiplantae > Streptophyta > Magnoliopsida > Sapindales > Rutaceae > Zanthoxylum > Zanthoxylum bungeanum. Next base: position 67,024 of record SKCR01040674.1, read on the forward strand.
ACATCAAATACATAATTTTAATCTAATTCATTTTCTAAATAATTCAATTCTACCTATAGAAAACATAACTTAATTTAACGATTAAATTTTCGTTACATTTCCGCTAGCGTAGAACAGAAAATCAAGAAACATATATAGATTATATGCATGTGTGAATATTAAAATTGGATTAAATATCAAATATCAAGCATGAATAATGTAATGGATGAAGCATCAGACTTGCTCTGATACCATTTTTATTGGGGTTTTGGGCGATGGGCGTAGCGGAAGCGCCGGTTCGGGCGAAATCGTAATTTTAAAACTTTTTCAAATTACCGAATAAATTATTCAATATCTAATATGAATAATTTATTCATATTTCACCTAAACCTATTTATTTGATATCAAATAACGATATAAATATATATGAAATGTCGCGAAACTTTTACGAAAAATGTTTTTTCGTAAAATGGTCTAAAACACATTTTTGACCGAACCGACCACCCAACACTTATGGTGACTACCCAGGTCAGCCCCAATAGTGTTAGGGCAATTCATGGGCTGCCCAAACAGTGACGAACTCACTGTTTGGACAGCCGTCAGCCGGTTGGCTCAAAAGTCACCCGGTAACACCATTTTCGCTTTTTTCGCTGTTTTCGCTTATTTCAATTCCGAAACACTTTCCGAAAATTGTTCCAACTCCCAAAACACATCCAATACATTCATATGACATCAAAAACATGACACAAAAATAGAATCAACTCCAGATCTGATCCAGAACCGAAATTGCCTAATTTTCATGCTTTAAATCCAATTTTTCAACATTAATCAAAAAATCTCACACACCAATTAAAGTCACCACATATGAATCACCCAAAAATAATTCTAGGCATTACAAGAGTGGTCATAACACTCTAAAATGGCAACATGTCATCAAATGAATAAATTGGCCTAATATTACAATAATATCAACCAAAACTACTTCACACATGCCAACAAGCTTCTAATTCATCCACCACAACCATAAACCCCAATTTTTCAGAATTAAAGGAACCCTAGAACTATTCCAAGAATTCAAGAAAACATGAAAATAATTTCCAAGCCTGGGTTATAGAAGATTACCTTTTAATCTCTTGATTTCTAAGCTTTTCTTGAAATTTTCCTTCATTTCTTCATGATTTGTCCAAACCAAATTTTAGGGTTCATTTTCGAAGTGGTTCGGCCATGGTGGAGGGTTGGTTGAAGATGAAAACAATTTTCCCTTTTAATTTCTTCATGACCGACTTTGGGTATAGTAGGGACATTTTTGTCATTTTTTATTTTAATCAAATTAAATGAATTAAACCTTATGTTATCCAATCAAAATTACACACATTAAGTTTAATTTAAATCATGCCATATGTTCCAATAATAATCAAAAAAATTTCATAATATTTATGGAAAAAGTTTAATTAATTAATCATTTAAATATTTAACAATTAAATATCCAAATATTCAATTAATATAATTATTATTATATATGTATTTTTATTTACAATAAATAACAAATGCATATATTTATGGCATGTGTCCAAATCTCATTTGACGAATAATTAATGTATATCTAATCGTATTATGTATCAATACAAATACACAATAATTATTATCAGAAAAAAATCTCATAATGCATATGTTATCGTTTGACCGATTAAACAATCCGAATTAACTCATTTAATCCGATGAAGTATTATGAATAATCGGTATTATTCATATCGCGTTGCCCAAGTGCTCAACGAGTACACTTCATATTGTAGGACTCTCTAAGTTTAGGTTTATCCATCACGAAATCCAATTTCGAGTCCATAATCTACCCACTCATGGATTATGACGACCACGGATAATCTCACTAAACTATATAAGCTGAGGTCATTGCATACGTATAATCTATCTGTCACAGGCTATCCATATTATACATGGGATATAGATGAGAACGTCAAATCTGTTCGGTATAATATAGTCGACTTTCAATTTACGATCTCTAAATAACACTCGGAACTAATTTCCAAAGTTATACCACGGCCATGGATTTACTAGATCATAAACACGTGGAGGATGCATATGCCATATACACATGACTGACGGATCCTCTCTTGATACGCACTTGATATCATGAGCATCAGTTCATACCCAACAAACATGCGGAGGTCTGATCTAAATAGATCGGTGACGTGACTGTCATCAAAGTGTGGAGGATAACTCATATATCCCACTGTGGTATCTCAAGTCGAAGGACCACTATGCTCGCTCAACTCGAGCAGATTCCTATTGATGTTGGTGTACCATCTATTAGGAAATCTTCAATGATTCGTTCAGTGTCTTATAAAATAAACACCTACATGTCTATACGAGTCTCCCAAGACTCATGGTTCACTGGGATAAACCATCGGACCAAGTCACGATATACGTCATGTACTGGTCTCAGCAGATTTTACTAACCGATCCGTGTTAGTAAATCTTGACCAGAAACTTTATTTAAAGATATACATCTTATAGTGCGCTTCTGAATGTCAATTACAAACTACGTTGTAACTGCGCACTATATTGTAAATCCTAGGGTCTTTGTCTAATATACACTTATCACTAAACCAGATTTAGTTTTGATCTAATCATAATCAGATATCTAATTGTAATTAGATCGAATAAGTGTATAAAAGACAAGGGTGCTACCATTAAATTAGTAATATTATGGAAAATAGAATTACTCGTATTTATGAATCGGACATAAATACGAACCAGATTGGCACTCTGAGCACCAACCCTAACACATAAAAAAAATCACTTTTAATTCTTTTGAAAACACAACATAAAACTTCTTTTGTTGTAAACAAAATCAAATCTGAAAAGCATATTCCTCGTAAATCCTTATCCAGCATCCATGACCAACTTAACCTGACAGAAACACAATTATAAGTCATAAATCGTGAAAACATGAGTTAAGTGTCGGGACGAAAATACATCTTTATCATATGCTATCAAAACGAGTCTTCCAAAATCGATGTTCAATGATCTTTTAAAAAACAGAATATAAAAGTATAATAAAAAACCTCAATCAAAATATGATAAATACAGAAAGCAAAGTAGCCACCACGTCATACATATCACATTTCGCACATCAAATTCGTCATCCACTGATAAGTAACACTCAAATTACAAACGATCACATTATGCCACATATCTATACATCAATAACATACATATAGCTTAACATATATATACATATATCAATAACATAAGATTCATACATAGTTATACCATACCACCCAAACCCATATTGGTTCGGTCATTTAAACTATTGATATTTCTATATAGATATATATACATATACACATATATATCTCTTATAAAATAAATCATGAAAAATAGTTAACTTAATTCAAGTATTCATCACATGGAATATTTATCTCGTTCCGCAATCACTCATGGTCCTAGTCAAACTGTCAAAATAAACAGCGGAATAATTAGACCGGTGTCATGCGGAATTCTCGACTCATCTATAACAAACTTCTGTATCTTCCCGGAATAACCAAATTAAGTCTATTTTCAGCGATTTTAGTTTCCTTACTCTAGAAATATTTAAATTTATAAATCTGTTACATTAGATTCACTTTCCGAACCAAAACCTGAAAATCCTACGAAAAGTCCAAAAGTATTTCGAACAGTTTCGGAATATTTTAAATCATTTTGGTTTCTCCCAAACACCATTTAAATACCTATAATACATCATAATATATCATTCAAAAACCATCAAATAACTAAAAATCTCGAATTTAGTGTTTTCAAAAAATCTTCCGTTAAAACTTTTGATACACTACGTAAAGATCATAAACCCTCCAAAACCTTCCGGATTCATCCAAATATTATCATATCATCATATTTAACTTGTATCTATCATATGTTCATCGGAACACAGATAGGCGCGAAATCTGATTTTACCGAAAACTCGTTAATCATACTGGATCGATTCAATACATTCTGATTTCACTCGGATTCTACGAAAGCACAAATTCAATACATTTTAGCTTATTCAATTCAATATATTTCTCTACGACATTACTGGAAGTATTCGAATATAAATTATCTTTACTAAAATAACGAGATTTTTACCGGGATGTCTTACCAAGATTCTAAGGGCATTTACGGACTCCAACACTCTTAAGAACGCATAGGAATCGATGGAATTCCAATCAGAACTAAATTCATAGGAGTTGCTATTCACCACTTCTTTTTCCTCATTTTCTGTGCAACCGAGCACATATCAGAGAAAGCATTACCAACCTCTTGTAGTACTCTCCGAGGGCATTATCATATCAGAGCATATGTGATCCTTTGACTATAGGATAGCATTGATTTTATGTTTGATCCTCCACACTTTGATATGTCACACCTAATTATGCATATTTGGACAAATTAGATTAAGCCCACCTAAAAGTTGATTAGAATGTTTATTTATTAAAAATTACATAAGCTTCACTATAAATGGCAATCTTGAGCAAGTTTTAATTAAGCTATCAAGCTTGATTTATCTTCTACAGTAGGCATCTTCTAAAAACAACTTACTAATGAAAATATAGCTTTAGGGAAGATCAAACTTACCTAGTAAGCTTGATATCAAGATCCAATCTTCTTCTCTTTGTTGAAATATTGTAGAGAACTTCCAAAGCTAGCAAGCTTGATTCCAAAATCCAATATTGATTTCAAAATTATCAATATTGATTCCAATATCCAATCTTGATTTCTCCTTGTTGAAATATTGTAGAGTACTTCCAAAGCTTCCTTAAACACTCCTTTTACTTAGGCTAATATTTTTAATTCTTGTTTGTTTTAGCTTTCACAAACTTAACTTTCTTAAGCTCAAACTTAATTTAAAAAGTTGCTCAAGTTTGCATTTGATAGCAAAACTTATGTAATTTTTAATTAATAAAAGTCTTAATCAACTTTTAGGTGGGCTTAATCTAATTTGTCTAAATATGTATAATTAGGTGTGACTAATCACATTTGTCTACCACTTAGATTTAATCCAATGAAATCTAGACTAAGTTTAACAATTGATTAGTTTATTATCTACCACTTCGATTTAATCTAATTAAATCAAGCAAATACACCTATTATTACATATTTTATAATTACAAAATATCCTCCAATTGTAGAGATATTTATGAAATTACAACAAAATACTGTGTGATTTTTGATTAATCTAATTAGGTCAAAGTAAAAAATTAATAATATCCAATAACACTTAATTATTTTAATTGATAATTATAATATCAAATATTATTTATTATCAAATATTAGCAGCTACCCAAGTACTCAACGAATACACTTCATATTTGTGAGACTCTCTAAGTTCAGACACGTTCGTCATATAAACTTAGCTTATATGTACGCAATTCGACCACCTCTGAATTCGTGAAGAACACGAATGACCTTTCTGAACTATAGAAGTCGATGTCATCACATACGTTTAACAATCCCTCTGTCGTAGGCAATCAGAGTTGTGCTTATAAAACATAGATTACACAGTCAAGTTTCTGAGCGCGCACATCTCATATTGTCGACATATCCATGATTCTTTACAACTAATCAGAACACTATTTCTGATACATGCGATCCACCATAGGTGATCGACTTTTGGCCAAAGTCTTAGAAACGTGACTTACTCGCATGGATACCTAACTTATGGTACACATACGGGCCGAAGGATCTTATCTTGATACACACTTGATTAACGAGTGTGTGGACACGGCATAGAGATAGGCGATGTTGTCCGGGCTCGCGGCCCGTTGGGAGTACGGAGTAGCATGCGGGGGACTAAACCGGAGAATAAAGGAGTCACCACCCAGTGTGAACTGGGAAATGATTTAAGGCCGCACTCACCCCTCGCAATGGAAGACCTCAAACCATTGGGTTTGGAATGGTCTCTTACTTATGCTAGTTGTATCGCACGAATTTACGCAATGATGTAACCAAGTCTTATGCCAACACATGCAGATATAATTCAAATAACACACAAGTTTGCACACGCATAAACATAAATAAAAATGAAAGCAAATGCATAATTCCACAAGTATATTAAACAAAGAAGCGTGATAATGTAAATTAATAATAACATTAAAAGCGTTAATATTAAAGAGAGATAATTAAACACATGATGCGAAAAGGAAATAACCAAAGAGGCAAACATGCATAAAATATGAATGAGTTGGTCCAGTGTGTGTGTGTGTCCGTGTAGTGTTCAGAAACGCGTTCGAACGTGATTACAAAAATGGCATCTATAACGACATAAAAATGTGTGTGAATGTTTCTCAAGCGGTACATGGAGTTGTATCCCAAGTACAGACCGCACTACCGTCCATTCAGATTCGACTACGGAATTATGTCTGGGTTTCCATCTGATATACCATGAGAGGCAACACTTAAGCATTAACATAATGCAATCATGAAGATAGACGTGAAGTGATACGGCATAATAAATAGAGATAACTAATAGAATGAACACGAAGCGATAAATAGAAAATAACAAACAAAAAAGTGAATAACAGAATTAAAAGAAAAGAGATACGACCAGAGACTTGGCCGACATCTATATGGAATCTCGTATACCTGATTGGACGTATTTCACATCCAACCAAGCATACCTTGTCCGGCGAGACAAATTTTTGTGGTAAAGGCTGCCCTCAGGTATTTCCCTCAAATGGGGGGACCTTTAATCCGACGTGATTAGCCCATGTGCACTAAATAACGATGCATAAATTAATAAAGGAACGACAAGAAGTGAATAACGAAATAAAAGAAAAGAGATGTGACTAACAGACTTGGTCGACATCTATATGAGATTTTGTATGCCCGGTTGAACGTATTTCACATCCAACCAAGCGTACCTCGTCCGGCATGACAAAATATCATGGTGAAGGCTGCCCTCAGGCATTTCCCTCAAATGGGGGACCTTTAATCCGACATAATTAGCCCATGCGTATTAAATAACGATGCATAAATTAATAAAGGAATGACAAGAATGGAATAACGATATAAGAAAAGAGATGTGACCAAGAGACTTGGCCGACATCTATGGGATCTTGTATGCCCGGTTGGACGTATTTCACATCCAACCAAGCATACCTCGTCCGTTGCGGCAAAATATCATGGTAAGGCTGCACTCAGGCATTTCCCACAAATGGGGGGGGGACCTTTAATCCGACGTAAATAGGCCCATGCGCATTAACAATCAGCGATAAACAAATAAATAATGAAATAACAGGCGGAAAGTAAATAGCGGAATACAAACACAAACAATAAATGAACACAAAAATTAAATAAAAAATATTAAAGAAATGGGCTCTCAGGTCTTACCTTTTAAGTCGCTTCTCAGGAGTGCGTGGGACGTCGCCGGAAGGGTTAACACTTCATTGTTTTTTTCTAGTTTACCGGTTCAATTTTTTTGCGGACTATTTCACTGTTTTGCTGCTATTTTTCGGTGATGGGGTTGTTGTTTTGGCCGCTGTTTTTGGGTTATTTGACCGGCGTAAACACACACGTATAACGCAAGCGTACGTATCGTTCAAGTAGTATAAAAATATTAATCCCACGAGGACTTAATTCCTACTGTTGTTATTAATTATTGATACTATTTATTTACAGATATCTAATTGAGGGAGAAGAGAATGATTGCTTGATTGATTTGGTTGATTGTAGATTTGCTAAATAAATAAATAAATAAAAAGACAAAAGAAAATACTAAGGAAAATAACAAAAGACACAAAGATCTAGGGTTGTGAATCTTTCTAATATCTTTTAAAAGATGAAGTGATTATTTTATGTTTTTGTAATAAATTGGTTTACTTACCTGGAACACTAAATTATGCGAAAGCCTCTGTCGATGGTCAGACGTAAATAACCAGTTTAACCCAATTGAACCATATGTCTATGTCAACCAAATTATCTGGATTCATTAAGTTTGAGTTTCAATTATGGCTACCCCCGCCCGACAGGTATATGTCTATCATGTAAGGAAATCTATTAAAGGGTTATCTATCCTCAAGGAAGATCGTGGGCTATTAAGTCTAAGGATGAAACCTAAAAATCCCTATGTCTAGTTCATTTTAGATTACCAGATCAATCTTATTGGTGATCAGACAACAAAAAGCATTAAGCTTAAGACTTAATAAGTAAACCCTTTAATTACCCAAACTATAAAATAACCCCTTATATAAACGGTGGTGATATTAGAATTTCTTCACAACCCCAGATAACTAACACATAACTAGGGCTAGTAAAAACTTAAAAGTAAAAGACATAAGTAAAAATGCTGAAAAGTAAAAGACATAAAGTAAAAATGCTGAAAAGTAAAAGACATAAAGTAAAAAACTGAAAGTAAATAAAATAAAATGCTAAGGTAAAATGATCAACTTTTACTATTTACTATTTAGATATCTCCCTTAATATAATATATTAATTGTGTTATTTTTTTACCAACCAGCCATATAGGCGGTAACCTGATTAAGTCAAATTAAGTCCAACCAGCCATAAAGGAGGAACCAAAATAAATTGCCATATAGGCGTGTAAGAAAATTTAATTACCAACCGACCAATCTGGCGGTATCCTTGATTAGTGTAGGCACTGCATTTTTGCATGTGAGTCCCTATGATGAGTCTCATTTGGAGACACTACCTTTTAAGTCGCGGAAGTTGCGGGAAACGGTCGTTGGAAGGGAATTGATATTTCGTTATATTTTTATTCCCTTGTTTAGCTCCAGACTCACTCGTTGGACCTCCGTTTTAAAGCACATTTAGCCTAAAAACACCGCAAACCATTTAACCTTGGCCCAAGCCCACCACCAAAGCCAACCCACACGCCCACCACTTTGGCCCGCACGCCCAAGGCCCTTAAAATACAACCAAATTAATTAAATCATCTACCAAATTAAATAAAATATTAATTAAATCATATACCAAATTAAAATAAACATTAAATAAAATCAGGCCTAATTGAAATCAATCAACAAATTATATTCCTAATTAAAAATATTGTATTCCTAACTTAACAAATATCATGCCTAAACAATACAAATTAAATATACTAACTTCCTAATCTAGCCAAGACATGTCTCCAACCAAATAATTGATTTTCCTTGTGTGACACTAATTGGTCTCCTTCCTATTCAAATCCATGCAAACCCTAGCTTGTCACTATAAAAATGACATAAGCTTCAACCCTTGCTCCTAGCTCATTCACGGCCACAAACCAGAACAAAGAAAAAAAAACAAAAGACAAAAACCCTAAGCTCTCGTGCAGCTCTCCTCTCTCTTCATCACACCCTCTCTTTGACTCACGGCATCAACAGATCACGCCAACAATTCATCAACCCTTCACTTAGCCTTTCACGCGAGCCATGGACTAAAAAACCCTCCATGACCACGTAACAACAAGCCATCTGCCCTACGTAACCACACACACCAGCCTCTGCCTTCACGCATACTGCCCATAACAGCCACCTGCCCTACGTAACTATCAACACACATTGCCCCCTTTTGCTTCACGCCCTTAGTAACTATATGCCTCTTTCGCCTCTCCTCATAGCACCTGAACACATGCCCTTAGCAACCATACCCACACAAAAGTCACGTAAGCCATCTCCCAGACCATCACGCCTAGCCACCTTCAACAGCCACTGCCCCCCGTCATTCATGCATTACCCTACCATTCACTAAATAAACCATTCAACAGCCCTCCTTCACCACCCTCAAACTCACACATTTAACCCTCCACACAGCCTCAAACTCACTCTAAAATAGACCCTGAACTGCCTCACAAACAGCCCCAAAATCACCCTCAAAATCTCACCAAACAGCCCACTGCACTGCCCTCCACTGCTCGCCCAAATAGCCCACTGCACTACCTCTTTCACTGCCGAGAATAACCCCCTCCACTGCCAGTGAACTGCAGCCCCTAAATCCCCAAAATAGTGAGTAAAACACGCAAAAATAACAACCCTTTAACCGTAAAAATAGCAGCCCTTCAACCGCAAAAACAGTAGCCTAAAACCACAGAAAACAGTAGACTAAACATCAAAAACAGTAGCCAAAATACAGCAGCAAAACAACAGTGAAACGGAGTTAAAACAGTAGCTTGAGCAGTGAAACAGCGAGGAAAAATGCAAACCAGTGAACCAGAAAAGTTGTGGAGCTTTCACCCTTCCGATCACCGTGAAACGCGAGTCCGAGAGTCGACGAAAAAGGTTAGACCTGAGGGTATTTTTTCACATCTGTTTTCAGTTGTTTTTTATTATTTATTGAGTTTCGTTTGCATGATTATTGTGGAGTGAAGGATGTTGCGGCCCTTGAATAGATAAAAAATGCATGAATTGTAAAATGATGTATGTTGTGGCCCTTGAATAAAATGAAAAATGTGTCGCCTCTCGTGGTATATAGGATGGAAACTCGGACATAAATTTCATAGCCGATTCTGAATGGACGGTAGTATGATCTGTACTCGGGATATAACTCCACGTACCACTTGAGTAAATGGTACATATTTCGTTTTATGTTGTTTTGATTTGTTTATTATTCGCTACTTGATTTCCGTATGTTATTTGTTTATGTAATGATGAGATAAAGCACATGGGCTTAGTAAGTGCGATTAAAGATCCTCTATTTTGAGAGGTTAAAATCCTTTACCACGATGCTTTGCCGCGCCGGATGATGTATATTCGGTTGAATGTGAGATATGTTCAATCGGGTATACGAAGTCCGATATTATTGTCTTTATTTCTTATATGCATCGTGTTATTAGCGTATGGGCTTAGTAAGTACGATTAAAGGTCCTCTATTTTGATAGGTTAAAATCCTTTACCACGATGCTTTGTCGCGCCGAATAATGTATATTCGATTGGATGTGAGATATGTTCAATCGGATACACGAAGTCCGATATCATTGTCTTTACTTTTTATATATGTATTGTGTTGTTTGCGTATGGGCTTAGTAAGTGGGATTAAAGGTCCTCTAAGTAAAGGGGTTAAAAGCATTTACCACGATGTTTTGCCGCGCCGGATAATGTGTATTCGATTGAATGTGAGATATGTTCAATCGGATACATGAAGTCTGATACCATGGTCTTTACTTTGTATATGTATTGTGTTATTTGAGCATGGGCTTGATAAGTTGGATTAAAGGTCCTCTATGTCAAGGGGTTAAAAGCCTTTACCACGATGTCTTACCGTGCTTCTTACTATGTCATTTATCCTTTTGCACATCATTGCTTTATTTACGCATGCATTACGAAGTTCCATATAGTTATCTTTATCTTTATACGCATTGTAATGAAAAGCGCATGGGCTTATTATGTTGGACTAAAAGGTTCTCCATTTGGGGGAAGAAAAGCCTAAAAGGCTACCTTTACCACGATATTTGCCGCGTCTTTCATCTATTGATTGCATCATCTATCTTTGTCTTGACTCGATCTATTATCATTTGTGTACCCATGTTATGATAGCATTTGGGCATTATTTCTTATGGTATATAGGATGGAAACCCGGACATAAATTTCATAGCCGATTCTGAATGGATGGTAGTATGATTTGTACTCGGGATACAATTCACGTACCACTTGGAAAAATGCCCACGTGTGTGTTTGTGTCTAATATTAGTTATCTTCTTTTGCATAACATCATAGCATGTTTACTTTAATGCTTAATTGCCTCCTTAATTGTCTTTTTTGCACTATGTACCTAGTTGACTCTCTTATTTACGCATGAATATGTAATGGCTAGTTGTTTATGTTTCCGCATGTATAAGTATGGTATGTTTATGAAATTACATGTTCACCATTATTTGATTCGCTTTTATGTGCGCTTGTGTGATTATTGTACGTTTGCGCTTTCATGAATACAATATGCTTATGAAGTTGTATGTTTGTCGCTACTTTGATTCACTTTCGAGCATGCAGACTTAGATGTAAGATGTATGCAAATTTAGGTGTAAGTTTTATTTTCGTGCATATGAACTTAGAAGCATAATACAATTGGAAATAGGTGTTACTTAGGCTTGACTAAATTATTGCACAAATCATTTCATTACAAGTGACATAAGTAAGGGACCATTCTGAACCCAACAATTTGAGGTCTTCCCTTGCGAGGGTGGTGAGTGTGGCCTTAAATCTCATTTTCCCGGTTCACACCAGGTGGCGACTCCATTATTCTCCGGTTTAGTCCCCCGCGGGATACTCCGTACTCCCAACTAGGCCGCGAGCCTAGAACAGCATGCGTCGCCCAGTTTCTGTGTCCCACAATTATTAGTTTTTAAACCAAATTAAAATGAATTACCAACCGACCAATCTGGCGGTATCCTTTTTAAGTCAATATTTTAAATAGTGAATATATTATATTTAGGGAGATTAATCTAAATAGTAACAGTAAAAGAATTACCTTTCACCTTAGCTGGGGAAGTTACCTCCTCATGGTGAATAGTAAAAACTGTAAAAGTAAGAAAGTAAATTACTATTATTACAAATCGTAATTAAAATTATTTACAAAACTAAAAATAAAAGAAACTAGATAGAAAACTCCATATTTACATCAGAGAATTCAGAGAGGAAGGTACATTTGAAACTGAACATCGAGCTGAATTTAATTTATAGGCTCAGTAGGCTCTGGGCGTCGCGACGCCAAGGCCTTTGGCGTCGCTACGCCAGCTTCTTTTGGACGTGGCATGCTGAGGTGATGACACGTGGATTGATTCTGGATAAGGTGATAAGGTTGACGTGGCAAAGTGGTTGGAGCTCAATTATTGTGACACGTGGCGGCTTCTGTGGTCGGTTTAGATTCTTATCCGCCACGATAAGGATAAGTCAGTCAATAATTGATGCTGACGTGACGACACGTGGCAAAGTGACTGTCGGCACCATAGAATTACGACACATGGCCCGCGTGATTGTGATTGGTTGATGATGACGTGGCAGCCACGTGGCACTTTGACTTGGTCAACATGTGATGTGGATGATGATGTGGCAATGACGTGGAGTGACACGTGGCGACACGTGGCGATGGCGACTGTCGGCACCGTAGGATGATGACACATGGTACGGCTCATGTTAGCAGATCGGCTTGATGGTGACATGTGGCACGGCGCACGTTAGTAAAGTCAAATTTTCTCAGATTCTGATTTATGGACCGCGCACGTTCACTATTCGGGTGCATGTTAGGCGTCGCGACGCCAAGGGCTTTGCGCGTCGCGACGCTGAAATTACCAAAATGTCATTTTCGTCCAATTTTCACTGTTTTGCTCCAAATCACCTCCAAAATGTCCTGAAACTTTATTTATCTACAAAATACACAAAACACATCAAAATATTCACAAGACTCAAGAACTATATAAAATATTAGTTAAATGAGTGGGAAATAGTGATATATTTACCACTCATCACACCCCCCAAACCTAACATTTTGCTAGTCCTCGAGCAAAACACAGAATAAAATAAACATCTTTAAAATAAAATTTAACTAAGCCACTTTCGTAGGGATCACAGTTGCATTTAGCTATGCAACAAGCCTTTAAACCCCTAGGTGTCCCTAGTGGACAAGTTGTAGTCTCGTGAGGGTTTACAGCAATAATACCCACAAACATTTTACAAAAGTAAAAGGTAGTGAAACTAATGCACACAAAAGCAAAAAGACAAGCGAAAAGAGAATAAAGAAGTTAGTGACTAATCAGGTGAAACTTCTACTCCAAGTTACTAGTTGTTTTCTTTCTTTCTAAATTACTGAATAAGTAAATTCTCCGATCATTTTTACCATTCTCCATATACAACAGCCAACATAATTAAACAACTCATTTTTGCCCACAACAGTCATAATGCAGTTGATAAGAGAGTATATTTTTGTCCTAAAGTTTTATCAGAATTCACATCTTTTTGTAGCAATGGAATAATTTTTCTGATTTTTCTTTGATTTTTGATTTTTTTTCTTTTGTATTTATATACAATATCTTCGTCTATGTAGCGAGTGTTGGGTCGGGGCTCCCAACCAGTTGGCTTTAGGGCACCAGTGTTAAAAACCCCTACGGACTTAATTACTCAGACTTCAAATATATATATTTTTAGCATCTTGATCCATGTAGCGAGCTTTGGGCCAGTGACTCCCAAACCAGTTGGCTTTAGGGCACTAGGTGTTAAAACACCCTTACAGACTTAATAACTCGGATCTCATATGTTTTTTTTTACTCCATTATTTTTTTTAGATGCTTCCTCCAATTAAACTAGAGCACTGAATATTACAAACTTTTCAATTTTAGCTCATGCCCGTATGTTACTATGCAAATTGATAATACATGTCAACTGAGTATATGAAGATCCATTTTAGTCCGTTTTATGGAGAATTTAAAAAATAAATAATTCAAAATGAAATAAACAAAAATTAACTTGTTTCGAAATAGGTTTGAAATACGTCTCAGGAGTGGAAACTCTTTACTCAGCTATCTCTTACCAATTTCACCTTTTTAGTCAAAATAAAAACAAAAACGCAAAGTATTTTTGTAATTTTTTTTGAAAATTTTTCAATTTTTTTTGTATTTTTTTGAAAAATTTGGACTAAAAATAAAATAACACACACACTAAAAATAAGGTACTGATCAACTAATTCCCTCCCCCAAACCTAAATGAGACATTGTCCCCATGTCTTAAACGTTGGAGAAGAAGTTAGAAATAATACCTGATTAGCTGAAATTCTACAGAAAATTAAGGTTAAGATCCAGATTAATCCGACGCCTCTTACCACGATCGTCCTCGGACCAATTTATTTTGAAGGGATAGGGTCAACTGGTGGTTCATAGGCTAAGATTGATCAATTAGATCCGGAGCAGTTCTCCGGCAGTAAAGAGTAGTTTTTTTAAGGTTTTGACACAACCCCATTCTCGGGCATCATCAAGAAACACACAAAGAAAATCATAAAATTCATCAACGTTAAACAGCCCAATTGGTATCTGGTGTATGTTCAGGTTCGCCCAAGATAACACTATAAAAAATTTCCTCCAATGTGCCCAAGCCACATGGCAAAGCAATAAAAGCATCGGCACGGTTAATCATTTCTACTAATCGTTCAGACATACCTGGCACGACCAGTTCATCTCCGTTTGATGATCCAATAAGATTTGTCTCTGCCAAGGGTTTTTGGATGATTCCCAAATGTGACTGCCTCCTTCCTGTACTGCGCCTTTGAAACGATCCTCATTAGTCCAAGATTGCCTCTGCCATATACTAAGTGCATATTCCTTGCAGCTAAGACTCGACCCAATTCATGTGCTGCTTCTACGTATTGTGGTTTAGTATCAACACTACTACCGCAAAACATACAGATGTTTTTCAACTCGTCTTCTTGAAGTGGCTTCCATGTTTACTCTGGATGTCTTCAAAAGTACAATGATGAGTTGAATTTATAATACCTACCTGAAAAGGGTGAGTAAAAATAATAGCACTAGTACCTGCCAAATGACAATTATTAGTTAAACAATAAATATATCGTGATAGTCAAAAAGGTCTGGATCCTGTCAGAGAAAATAAAGAAAACAACAAAACAAATCACAATTATCAGGAAAAGACAAAGAGATATAATATTTACAAGAAAGTAGCGGCTTGATTGATGTCTATGCGTCAGGGACAAGCTTCCCATCCAATTTTCTTATAAATTGGCAAACAGGGTCTTTTTGAGTCAGATTCCCGAGACTTAACTGTTGTCTTCCTTTTGGAATTGTGCGTATAACACATGAATCTCGTGATACACACATCCACTGGGATGCCTTTGATCATCAGTAACCTCATCCGTTCCAAACGAGCTTTGTAAACTTTCATCAGAGATTTTTGAGGGAGAGAAGGAAATTGCTTGCGAAGATTTGGGCGAGAGCTTCTTCCATCGTGAAAGGACTTAATCTGCAAAACTACACACAAAATTAAATACACCACAATCACAATATAAACACAAATTGCATGGGTTGCCTCCCTGCGAGCGCTAAGTTTAAAGTCGTCAGCTAGACGTGACTTCTCGAACGTTAAGCTGGATCTGAAAGTGTAACACTTTTTTTTGTCGCTCAAATGATTCTCCCAGTAGTGCTTAACACGTTTGTTTTTAACCTTGAAAGTTTTGTTGGAGTCAGGATCATGTATCTCAATGGCTCTGTCTGGTAAAACCTTGGTGATCACAATGGACCTGACCACCGTGATTTTGGCTTCCATGGGAAGAATTTCACCATTGATTTGTTTAACAGTACCTTCTGCCCTGGTTCCAGTTGTATGCGCACTAACTTCTCATCATGTCTTTTCCTTGCCTTTTCCTTGTACAATTTGGCATCCTCAAAAGGCTGTATGTGAAATTCCTCCAATTCGTTGAGCTGGTGGAACTTTTTCTCTTCTGTTTCTTGTAGTGCAAGAATAGGCTTCTTCAGTACGTAATGCGCTTTATTTTCAGGCTCCACAGGTAATTGACATGCTTTAAGTTTGTCAGTAGAACTTTTTCTTTCATCAGAGTTATGATCGGTACTATGTATCACATCAAGTCTGAAACATTCCTCATTCTTTTCATCATCTGGAAAATTCATGGCCTTGAAAACATTGAATGTTACTTCTTCTTGGTCTTGTACCCTCATGGTTATTCTCATTTTACATCAATAATGGTTCGACCTGTAGCCAAGAATGGTCTCCCGAGGATGATTGGCACGTCTGTCTTCTCCTCCATATCAAGGACAATAAAATCTGCTGGGAAAATGAATTTGTCAACCTTGACCAGCACATCCTCAACTACGCCTCTTGGAAATACGAGCGTTCTATCAGCAGCAGTTGTAGAGAGACTGAAGTTGGCATTGTTTCTCCAATCTGTAATTTCCTGAAAATAGAAAGGGCATCAAGTTAACACTCGCATCTAGATCACACAGAGCCGTACCGAAGTCATGTTCTCCTATGGTGCAAGGACAGTGAAACTGCCAAGATCTTTCAACTTTGAAGGAAGTTTTTCTGAATGATGGCGCTGCATTCTTCTGATAATGCTACTGTCTCATAATCTCCCAATCTCCGCTTTCGTGAAAGAATGTCTTTCATAAATTTTCGGCATAGCTGGGCATTTGTTCCAACGCTTCTGCAAATGGAATGTTGATATGCAGTTTTTTGAACACCTCCAGAATCGAGCAAATTGCTTGTCCAGTTTGTTTTTCTTAAGACGCTGAGGAAAAGGTGGAGGTGGAGTGATCTGTTCTTTTTCCCTTGCTTCTTTTTTCCTCCGTCTGTTGCTTTGTTTCTTTTTGGAACTTCCTCACAGTTTTGTTTGGCTCCAACATCTTTATTGATTTCAGTACCGCTTTTTAATATGATGGCATGACATTGCTCATTCCCCATGTTCCTTGGATTTGGCTCTGTGTTGCTAGGAAGGGTACCTGGCGGTCTGTAACTCTGAGCATTGGCCAGTTGTCCCATTTGATTCTCCAGTGCTTTAATATAAGCCGATTGACTTTGAATTAATGCTACGGGATTGAAACATAGCATCATATCTTGCTGCTTGAGAGTCGTGTTTTGCTTTTATCTTTTTCAAGTGGATCAACACTTCTGTTATTCCTGATTCATTTGTCTGCTCCTGGCCTTTGTCTGTTGTTGGAATCCGGGTGGTGGGGTTGTTCATTTGCCCTGAATTGTTGCTCCATGCGAAATTGGGATGATTCCTCCACCATGGGTTGTAGGTGTTGGAATATGGATTGTTCCCCTGTCTGTTGAAATTGTTGACATAATTCACTGTTTCTTTATGTTGGTTGAAAGATTCTGACTCAGGTGCTCCTCCAATAGTGAACTTGTGGATCCACCATTAACTTTCATGTTAAGAGTTTCCAGATTTTTGCAAATCACATCCAGCTTGGAATTCAGTGCTGTGTTGGCTCCAACTTCATAAATTCATGTAATTCTTTGGATCATGCTCATTTCTGTTGGCCACAAGAAATTATTGTTGGCCATTTCTTCAATTAAGTCTCAGGCTTGATTTTCTCCTTTTGCCATTAAAGCTCCTCCAGCAGCAGCATCAATTGTGGTTCTCATTATTCCAAAAAGTCCATTGTAAAAAGTTTAGACTGTAGCCACTTTGTGACTCATGATGAGGACATTTCCGGAGTAAATCTTTGAATCTTTCCCAAGCTTCGCAAAGGGATTCTGAATCTTGCTGCACGAAGGATTGTGATGTCATTCCTCACTTTTCAGTTCTGGCTGGTGGAAAGTACTTTGAAGGAATTTGGTGGCTAGAGTGTTCCAAGTTGTGATGGAACCTACTGGTAACGAATGTAGCCAAGCTTTAGCTCTGTCTTTCAGGGAATATGGAAAAACCCGCAGTCTCATTGCTTCTTCAGCTGCTCGATTGTAATTGAAAGTACCACCGCAAACTTCCAGGAAGTTGCTGATGTGGACATTAGGATCTTCAGTTTCATTTCCCCCAAACTGTACTGACTGTTGAATCATCTGGATGCATGTTTTGATGTCACATGCATTTGCTGATAAAGGAGGAAGTACAATACAGGAAATGAAGTCGCCGACCACCGGAATGGTTCTGTCTCGAATGGGAATCGGTGGTGCAACGTTCAAAGGTCCAGGTTCCATGTTGACTAAAGCTTCTTGGCATTCTCATCTTTCTCTTCTCAACTGTCTGATGGTTCTTTCAATTTATGGGTCAAGCGGTCGGAGTTCAAAGCTTCTGGTTCGTCTCATGTAGTTTCTGAGAACCTGAAACACAAGAAAACAACAATAATAAGTAAAAAGAAAATTAGATACAGTAACGAATCTAACCTCAAAACTAATAGTGAAAGATAATAATCTCTCCCCGGCAACGGCGCCAAAAACTTGACTGGCGTAAACACACACGTATAACGTAAGCGTACGTATCGTTCAAGTAGTATAAAAATATCGATCCCACGATGACTTAATTCCTACTGTTGTTATATAATTATTGATACTATTTATTTACAGATATCTAATTGAGGGAGAAGAGAATGATTGCTTGATTGATTTGGTTGATTGTAGATTTGCTAAATAAATAAATAAATAAAAGACAAAAGAAAATACTAAGGAAATAACAAAAAGACACAAAGATCTAGGGTTGTGAATCTTTCTAATATCTTTTAAAAGATGAAGTGATTATTTTATGTTTTTGTAATAAATTGGTTTACTTACCTGGAACACTAAATTATGCGAAAGCCTCTGTCGATGGTCAGACGCAAATAACCAGTTTAACCCAATTGAACCATATGTCTATGTCAACCAAATTATCTGGATTCATTAAGTTTGAGTTTCAATTATGGCTACCCCCGCCCGACAGGTATATGTCTATCCTGTAAGGAAATCTATTAAATGGTTATCTATCCTCAAGGAAGATCGTGGGCTATTAAGTCTAAGGCTGAAACCTAAAATCCCTATGTCTAGTTCATTTTAGATTTACCAGATCAATCTTATTGGTGATCAGACAACAAAAAGCATTAAGCTTAAGACTTAATAAGTAAACCCTTAAATTACCAAAACTATAAAATAACCCCTTATAAACCGGTGATATTAGAATTCATCACAACCCCAGATAACTAACACATAACTAGGGCTAGTAAAAACTTAAAAGTAAAAGACATAAAGTAAAAATGCTGAAAAGTAAAAAACATAAAGTAAAACTTAAAAAAAAAAAGTAAAATAAAAATAAAATGCTAAGGTAAAAGGATCAACTTTAACTATTTACTATTTAGATATCTCTATTAATATAATATATTAACTTGTGATTATTTTACCAACCAGCCATATAGGCGGTAACCTGATTAAGTCAAATTAAGTCCAACCAGCCATAAAGGCGGAACCAAATAAACATGCCATATAGGCGGTAAGAAAATTTAATTACCAACCGACCAATCTGGCGGTATCCTTGATTAGTCAGGTTAAACCAGATTAAAATGAATTACCAACCGACCAATCTGGCGGTATCCTTTTTAAGTCAATATTTTAAATATTGAATATATTATATTTAAGGAGATTAATCTAAATAGTAACAGTAAAAGAATTACCTTTCACCCTAGCTGGGGAAGTTACCTCCTCATGGTGAATAGTAAAAATTGTAAAAAGTAAGAAAGTAAATTACTATTATTACAAATCGTAATAAAATTATTTACAAATTAAAAACTAAAAGAAACTAGATAGAAACTCTCTATTTACATCAGAGAATTCGAGAGGAAGCTACATTTGAAACTGAAACATCGAGCTGAATTTATAGGCCTCGGTAGGCTCTGGGCGTCGCGACGCCAAGGCCTTTGGCGTCGCTATGCCAGCTTCTTTTCGACGTGGCATGCTGAGGTGATGACACGTGGCGATTCTGGATAAGGTGATAAGGTGACACGTGGCAAGGTGGTTTGGAGCTCAATTATTGTGACACGTGGCGGCTTTTGATTGGTCGGTTTAGATTATTATCCGCCACGTGTCAGATAAGGATAAGTCAGTTAATAATTGATGCTGAAGTGGCGCTGACGTGGCGACATGTGGTAAAGTGATTGTTCGGCACCACTAGAATTGCGACACGTGGCACGCTGTGATTGGTTGATGATGACGTGGCAGCCACGTGGCACTTTGACTTGGTCAACAGGTGATGTGGATGATGATTTGGCAATGACGTGGAGTGACACGTGGCTATGGCGACTGTCGGCACCGTAGGATGATGACATGTGGCACGGCGCATGTTAGCAGATCGGCTGTGTAGGGGTTTTTAGGGGCAGAATCCGGTAACGCAGCGGAAGCGGCGGAAGATCGTATCTTCCGATTTCAAAACTTTTTCTTGGATTAATTAAATAAACATATTTATTTAATTGCCCAATAATCAAATTATGAAACAAAATTTCAAATGAATCATATTCAAGTGAAATTACCAAATTACCCTTATATGGTATTTTGTCCATTTTAGTCCGAAATTGATCCATCAATTTTGAATGATTCTAATCATTTCTAAGATGAACTTAGCATGTTCAAAAAACCAAAAACCAAAGCAACAAAAATCCCAATTTTTGACCCTAAGGCCGAATGCACCATTTGGTGCACAAATTGACCATTTGGTCCTTTCATGCTTCAAAACTCATCCAAATGAAATCCAATCAACATGAAATTTGCATGCATCATATACACACCCAAATGCTCAACATATATGAAAAACCCCCAAATTTGGAGTTGGTCATGAACCCTAATTTTTCAATTTCTTCAAATTGGACAAATTAGACCAAATGGGTTACATCAACTACTTCAATCATGTTTCTTCCATCCAATCAAAGTCTCAACACAATGAAACAACTCAAGATCAAATCTAGGTCATCTAAGAGTGGGTCAACAACTCTAGATTAGCAACAAGGTTTCCAAAACCATAAAAGAACATTATTACTACAATAGCACAAGCTTCCTTCATCATACATGCTTTACACTTTCCACCAAACTTCCATCAACAAAAACACAAGGAATAAAGAAAGAAATAACCTAAGAACATCATATGTTAAAGCCTAGATCCTAAGGAACATTTTCCTTTCTAATAGCAAGTTGGAAAAACTCACTAAAATCCAAGCTTTCTTTGATTTCTTCTTCTTTCTCTTCTCACAAGCTTCCTTTGCTTCCATTAATGGAGTTTTTCTTTAAAGTGTATTAGGTTAACATTTCAAATGAAATGAAATCAATATATACTTGCCCAAAGAAGGCCTTGGCCGAAATTGGCCATAAGTAATAATACCAAAATAATTAATTTCAATTTCATTTGAATTTCATTAAATCAACTTGATAAAATATCTAAATAACACTTTATAGATATTTATATTAAGTCAACAAATTCAACTTAGAAAAATATAAACTCTTATATTTAAAGTGTAATGGCCGAAATTAAAATAAAGGAAAAAGATATTTTCATTTTCAAACATTTTTGAACAAATATCTTAAAGTCAAAATCAATTTGACAAACCTTTTTCCTTTAATGTATAAGTCAACAATTGCAACTTATAATCATTTCCCTAACTTTATCATTTGGTAATATATTTATATTTTAATTATATTAATCATTTAACAATTAAATAATAATTATTAATTAAATACAAATATAAAAAATCAAATATATGTACTATATTTACTTTAAATATCTCAAATACATATATTGATGATATATGTCAAATACCTTTATTTGACTATTTATTAATGTGTATTTAATAATATCATATATTAAATACAAATACACATTAATTAGGAAATGACGGTTCGGCCCGTTCGCATGTATTTTTTTCGTTTAACGATTAAACGATTTATAAATATCATCATTATTCATAAATGTTGCTCTAGTGCTCTACGAGTATGTTTCATTATTGAGACTCTCTAGATTCAGGTATATCCGTCACGAAATCCAATTTCATGTCCATAATCTATCCACCCGTAGATTATGACGATCACGGATAAACTAGCTGAATCATACAGGTCGAGGTCATTGCATACGTATAATCCCTCCGTCACAGGTATCAGATAATCCCAGAGATATAGATGTAAACGTCAAATCTCTATAGGTATTATCTCGTCGACGTATCTATTAGCAATCTCTAAATAACACTCGGAACTTACTTCCGATGTATACTGTGGCCCACAGATTTAACAACTGCTAATAATATATTGGACTACCTATGCTCTGTACACAGAACTGACGGATCCTATCTTGACACACACAGGATATCCTGAGGATCGATCCACACCCAACGAACAGGCGGAGGTCTGATCTAAATAGATCGGTGACGTGACTGCCATCTAAGTGTGGAGGATTTCTCATACATCCACAGTGGTATCTCAAGTCGAAGGACCACTATGCTACTCAACCCGAGAAGATTCTTATTGACGTTGGTGTACCATCCATTAAGAATCTTCGGTGAGTCGTTCAGTGTTTATCCACTATAAACACCTACACGTCTATACGAGTCTCCATAGACTCATGGTTCATTGGGATAAACCATCGGACCAAGTCTCGATATACGACATGTACTGGTCTCAACGGATTTGACTAACCGACCCGTGTTAGCAAATCTTGACCATGAACTATGTTTGATAATATACATATAGCAGTGACATTTCCCAATGTCAATTACAAACTAACTTTGTAACTGTGTACTGCATTATATATTATCGGGCCTTTGTCTAATATATACATATCACTAAACCATATTTAGTTTCAATCTAATCGTAATCAGATCGAATACGTATATAAGAACAAGAGGTGCAACCATAAATAAGTAATATTATGGAATAAGGGGATGTTCCTATTCATGAATCAGACATAAATACGGCCCGGATTGGCGCTCTGAGCACCAACCCCAACAATTTCTCCCACTTGCTCTAGTGCCAATCCACGGTATCATATACACGTCTCAATGTGCATCGTATGCACATGGTCCTCAAAAGCTCACCCAGTACTTAAGAGGTAGGCAACCCAAAACAAGTCCGCTATGACATATTGAGTTTGTCAAACAAACTCTATCGTTTCCCATAGTCAGCATCATTCATATTTGGTAGAAATCTGATTATACATTAATATGAAATGGATGCTATATCTGTATTATGCTACAGCTACTAAGTTGTCCAAGTATTTAGGGATCAAATCCAAAATACTATGAGGACAACCGCAAACACAACACCAATTTAAAACTTCTAATTTAAAGGTCACTATGCAACTTCATAAGTCAATACTTCAAAAGTTGCATTTGATTCCACTAAATAGTAGAATCCTTCGTGACACTCCCACTGCATCTTTGTGACTCTTTATGACGTAGACTGTCTAACGTCATAATTAGTCTCAAAACTAATATGACCCTAATGGTTGCAGACTATATTCTCCATGAATTAGAAACTCGTTCTTAATATCTCAAAGATCACAAAGAACGTGTTTCAAGATCCATCCTATGGTCTTTAGGATGTCAAAATAACTCGTAACAATTACGATTAAATCGACATCTATAATCGCACATAATAAAGTATTTATTATGTCATCATCAAATGATACATAAGATTGATCAGACATTCTAATCAATATCTCTTTCGAAAAAGGAA
Source organism: Zanthoxylum bungeanum (assembly GCA_019454045.1). NCBI lineage: Eukaryota > Viridiplantae > Streptophyta > Magnoliopsida > Sapindales > Rutaceae > Zanthoxylum > Zanthoxylum bungeanum. The sequence continues at coordinate 91,122 of SKCR01040674.1, forward strand.
TCATTCTTTACGAAAGATGAATACTTTATATAAGACACACAATAACTGTCGAACAGTTATACTAACTGTCATACAGATAGCCTAGTTTATGTCCTTTATTAGATCATATCTAATGTACGAATAATAGGAGTATCTCACAAGTCTCCAAGTTTCATATCATATATAAAACTTTATATCAAAATATAACAGAGACTATCCCACTGCTTTTCAAGGAGTAAAGAAGACTTAGGTAAATCTTTTACCTCACAAACATCTCATTATTACTATAATAATGATAATGTTTGTTAGGATATATAACACTAGAAAGTAATTTGTACGCTCCCACTAACCCTTCTAATCACATATGTATTCTCTATACTTTGACAAGATCAGACAATCTGACGATATCAAAAACAGAGAACACAGATTTCTGGAAGACTTATCCGAGTCTACAATAGGCTCTGTAAGCTAGCACATAAACTGCGATCTCAACAGAACACAAACTCTAGGGCCATTCCAGAATGAACTCTTCAAATAAGGAAATCACAACTGATCTCTTATCTGAATAAGTTCATCCAAAAACGCCACTTTGCATTCTTTAGCTAAAATACACAGTTTATTATCAACATTAACCAATATATCTTTAATTGTTCATTTAGTGTGACTAGAGATAAGTTTTCTCAGAATCTACAATAGATTGCTGAGTATAACTTTTCTCACTGTCATACTGTAAAGGTCAAACCTTTATAAGCTCATCATTTGCTTTCGCTGCGCAAACAATTAGCACATATCATGAACTAATTCATAATGAAAGCGTAATCAAGTTCAAAACTTGATCGTAGTAAGCTATGAACAATCTTAGATCTATGGTTCAATGGTGAACTTCCAGAATCGATATCAAATATCGCTTCCATTAAAAGTCATAGGATAATTTTTTTCTATCAATAGAAAACAACGGAACCATTAAGTATCAATACTCGTGAATGATTCTGTTATCCTATTGGACTTGTACGGAAGATGTATAAGGGTTGTTTCATCTTATTAATTACGTAGTTCCATTTATAATTTATCATTCTCACATTTGACTTCAATAAGTCAAGTCTTTTCTACAATAGTTAACATCTGATGTTACACACCAAGTAATAAAACGATTTTATTACTTAGAATCGTAGGAAAGATATTCTATTAAATAGAAACAATATTCTATTAAACAGAATAAACGATAAACTTTTACTTATACCTCCGAGGTGTAAGTAATTCCATTATATAACTATTATATAAAAGAAAGATTGAAATCTCAAACTTTTCAAGATTCAAATTTCTACCTATACATATCATATATGCAAACTGTAGAAAATATGGAACATTATTTAAAGAGATGAATTAGTGTTACTGGAGTATAACCCCAAGAGTATTGAAACTAATTCGGTAACTTTCAATATCAGACGAATCAAATCATATAAGATTCGATTGCTCCCACTACTCAATTCCATCAAGATGGAATCGTGGAGAACAATATTGAATATGAATCATATTCACTAAATAACCTTAGAACTAATTGCTTTAAATTCATACGTTTGATCGTATCAAAGATCTTTGAACAGTTCAAAGACATGTTATGAATTTTGAGGATAGAATTCTCTAAAACCTTTAGATTGAATATATTTGAACAAGTCAAAAATGTTCAATCTACGTTTCATCAGAACGGATTGAAAGTACTTGATACTTTCAAGACTTTCAATATTGTTCCTTCAGAAACACGTAACTAAGTTATGACAATTCATCAACTAAGTTACGAAATAAAGAAAACTACCTTAAGCAATTATTATTTATAAAACTACATACATCCAATGTATCAGTTAAATAAATTTGGTGGTCCAATGACAATCATTGGTTAAATGAGATCTTAATCACTTTCCTGAATACAATATTCATTAAATTGATAAGGATGTGTAGTGTGATCTAGTATCAAACCATCCTTACCATACTACATACGGAATAAGCATCCAATGCTTAAGTGATTAAATTCATAAAGCACCTTCCAAATTATTTACTTTACCGAATAATTTTTCTTAATGTTTATCTCTACGTCAATGACACTACTAGTTATTATAAAATATGTAACAATTGTTTATAAGAACAAGTGACCATCCAATAGTCGCGAGTTCCGATATCAAATATCAAAACAATCGTTAACCAATATTTCAAATAACTAGACGGGAGATCTGGTATCCAATACCTATAGTTGTTGTATTATGAAAATCGATATTTTCTATACACAAATATACGCATTTCCTTTCTTTAGCTTTACTATTTGCATTCAATATTCACAACAATTGTAAATAACTGATTAGCAAATTGTGTCATACACATTACCTCTAAAGGTAATTAAAGCTTAGAAACGTCATTACTAGATAAACAAATACCTAATAGGGCTTTCTTAATGCCAGTCAAGAATCTCGAGACATGAACTAATTCAAGTCAATTCTTACTGCATAAGAAACTATTGTCTCTAAAGTATTATATCCTAAAGGGGATATCTATCTAGATTATCTATTATGACTTAGAAACTAAGTCATTAACCATCTTTATTTTTTTTTAAGAAAATTGGAACAATAGTTCCCGATGGTTTAGACCAATCTAATAATATCCTAGTCTATTAGTATCTAGAACCTATTCTAGAATAACTGCAACCAAGAGTCTAGTCAGATAACATATCAAAATATGTGTGCAGTAAATAAAAGTTTAATTCTATCTACTATAGAATAAGGAAACAAACAAGCGGCAATTTCCATAATAACATACACTGCCTAAGTTATGGAATATTTTAAACTTAGCAGTGCCTCCCATTATTTTTACGTAATGCCGTAATCCCCCCGGAAAGACGAGAATTCAATAATTAAATCGAATTCCATATGGGAAGAGGACCCATGAATATATTTCGACTCACAGCAGAGGCACGGTTCCGCCGACGTATATTCACAGGTAGACACTAATTGTCAATCACTCACAGTGACTCCAGTAGCTTCGGCGGTCCTGGCCGTTTCTCGTTGTCGCTGCGAAGGCAGGCCCCACAAGGACGACCAAGGTTACCAAGGTTGATAAACTTGTCAAAAATAATACTCAATGTTACATGCGTAGGGCCTGACAGCGTAGGGCGCACGCAGGATTCCGCTTTTCGCTTGAATTTATCTAGTATCTAATATACATTCGGCATAAAAAATAAAAATCTATCAGCTACATCCTCACAGCAGAGGCACGGTCTCGGATGTAGTCAACGAAAAGATATTTATAAAACCGTATTGACAAGACGGACCAAGAAAAAGTATTCCAAATACTAGTTACTATTAAACCTTATTAAGCGGGGATATTCATTAAGTGTCATACACCCTAAATCAAAATAAGATTAACACATGCATGTATAAAGTCAAGAAAACATAGAAAAATTTAAACATTGAATAAGAAAGCTAATCAGCTATTTATGGAGGCCTAAATCAGACTTGCTCTGATACCATTTTGTGTTTAGGGGTTTTCGGTAGGGCGAATCCGGTAAACTGCGGCGGTAATTCTTCGATTTCAAAACTTTATCTTCCTGGATTAATTTAACATTGTTATTAAGATTGCCGAGTAATCAAGATAGACCACAATAATTAAGGGTACCTGACACACAAATCCCAATATGTACAATATTCAAGTGAAATTTGTTGCCGCAAATTACCTTCATACGATGGTGATTTGTCCTGAGTACACGTGCATATTTTCCAAGCACAATAAATTGATTCTAATCATTTCTAAGATGATTAGCATGTTCAAAACATCAAACACCAAACAACCAAAATCCCCAATTTTTGACCCTAAGGGCGACTATGCCACCATTTGGTGCAACAAATTGACCATTTGGTCATTCATGCTTCAAAACTCATCCAAATGAAATCCAATCAACATGAAACTTTGCATGCTCATATACACAACCCAAATGCTCAACATATATGAAAACCCCCAAATTTGGAGTTGGTCATGAACCCTAATTTTTCAATTTCTTCAAATGGGACAAATTAGACCAAATGGTTAAATCAAACTCAACTTCAATCATGTTCTTCCATCATCAAAGTCTCAACACAATGAAACAACTCAAGATCAAATCTAGGTCATCTAAGAGTGGGTCAACAACTCTAGATAGAACAAGGTTTCCAAAACCATAAAAAAACACTTATTACTACAATAGCCCTAAGCTTCCTTCATCATACATGCTTTACACTTTCACCAAACTATCCATCAACAAAAACACAAGGAATAAAGAAAGAAATACCTAAGAAATCATATGTTAAAGCCTAGATCCTAAGAACATTTTCCTTTCTAATAGCAAGTTTGGAAAAACTCACAAAATCCAAGCTTTCTTTTGATTTCTTCTTTCTTTCTCACAAGCTGCCTTTGCTTCCATTAATGGAGTTTTTTCTTTAAAGTGTATTAGGTTAACATTTCAAATGAAATGAAATCAATATATACTTGCCCAAAGAAGGCCTTGGCCGAAATTGGCCATAAGTATATACCAAATAATTAATTCAATTTCATTTGAATTTCATTAAATCAACTTGATAAAATATCTAAATAACACTTTATAGATATTTATATTAAGTCAACAAATTCAACTTAGAAAAATATAACTCTTATATTTAAAGTGTAATGGCCGAAATTAATGAAAAATAAAGGAAAAAGATATTTTCATTTTCAAACAATTTTTGAACAAATATCTTAAGAAGTCAAAATCATTTGACAACCTTTTTCCTTTAATGTAAGTCAACATTGCAACTTATAATCATTTCCTAACTTTATCATTTGGTATATATTATATTTTTAATATATTTATCATTTAACAATTAAAATAATTAATTAATTAATTAAATACAAATATATCAAATATATGTACTATATTTACTTTAAATATCTCAAATACATATATTGATGATATATGTCAAATACCTTTATTTGACTATTTATTAATGTGTATTTTATAATATCATATATTAAATACAAATACACATTAATTAGGAAATGACGGTTCGGCCCGTTCGCATGTATTTTTTCGTTTAACGATTAAACGATTTATAAATAATCATCATTATTCATAAATGTTGCTCTAGTGCCTCTACGAGTATGTTTCATTATTGAGACTCTCTAGATTCAGGTATATCCGTCACGAAATCCAATTTCATGTCCATAATCTTCCACCCGTAGATTATGACGATCACGGATAAACTAGCTGAATCATCAGGTCGAGGTCATTGCATAGTATAATCCCTCCGTCACAGGTATCCAGATAATCCCAGAGATATAGATGTAAACTCAAATCTCTATAGGTATTATCTCGTCGACGTATCTATTAGCAATCTCTAATAACACTCGGAACTTACTTCCGATGTATACTGTGGCCACAATTTAACAGATGCTAATAATATATGGACTACCTATGCTCTGTACACAGAACTGACGGATCCTATCTTGACACACACAGGATATCCTGAGGATCGATCCACACCCAACGAACAGGCGGAGGTCTGATCTAAATAGATCGGTGACGTGACTGCCATCTAAGTGTGGAGGATGTCCCATACATCCACAGTGGTATCTCAAGTCGAAGGACCACTGCTACTCAACCCGAGAAGATTCTTATTGACGTTGGTGTCCATCCATTGAATCTTCGGTGAGCCTTTCAGTGTTTATCCACTATAAACACCTACACGTCTATACGATTCTCCATAGACTCATGGTTCATTGGGATAAACCATCGGACCAGTCACGATATACGACATGTACTGGTCTCAACGGATTTGACTAACCGACCCGTGTTAGCAAATCTTGACCAGGAGTATGCTATAAATTTGTATAACTATAAATAAAATAGTAAATAAATCAATACATACTATATTATCCCATGCCTTACATAACTAATAAGAATATCTGTAGTGGACATCTTCATCTGATGCAGTGACACTAATGTCAATTACAATACTTTGTAACTGTGTAACTGCATTATATATTATCGGGCCTTTGTCTAATATATACATATCACTAAACCATATTTAGTTTCAATCTAATCGTAATCAGATCGAATACGTATATAAGAACAAGAGGTTGCAACCATAAATAAGTAATATTATGGAATAAGGGGGTGTTCGTATTCATGAATCAGACATAAATACGGCCCGGATTGGCGCTCTGAGCACCACCCCAACAGGCTGTGATGGTGACACGTGGCACGGCGCACGTTAGCAAAGTCAAATTTTCTCAGATTCTGATTTATTGACCCGGCGCACGTTAGCACTATTCGGCGCATGTTAGGCGTCGCGACACCAAGTGCTTGCGCGTCGCGACGCTGAAAATTACCAAAATGCCTTTTTCATCCATTTTCACTGTTTTGCTCCAAATCACCTCCAGAATGTCCTGAAACTTTATTTATCTACAAAATAACACAAAACACATCAAAATATTCACAAGACTCAAGAAACTATACAAAATATTAAGTTAAATGAGTGGGAAATAGTGATAGATTTACCACTCATCATTATTTTCTGCAATTTTTTCGACTGTTTTTAGGCTATTTCTGTACTGTTTTCAGGACTATTTTTGGGACTATTTTTTGGGCTGTTTTGGACAATTTTCTGGACTGGTTTTGGGACTATTTCTGCTATTTTCTGTTTTGGTTTTCACGCTGGTTTCTGTTCGATTTCTAGGGTGATTAGGTCGCTGTTTTGTTCGGATGCAGGGGCTATTGATTATTGTTTTAGTTGGTTTGAATGGGGGCTATGTTTGTTGTTATTTGGTCGGTGAAGCTGTAGTTTGTTTTGTTTATTTGGTCGGTGAAGCTTGTCTGTTTGCTTTGTTTATTTGGTTGGTGAAGTTTGTTTGTTTTGTGTATGTTGTTATGTCAGTTGGTGCTTGTGTTTTTGTTTGAGGTGCAGCCGTGGATGGGTTGAGAGAGCCAAGTGTGTTTTGTTTGTTGCCGTGAAGAGTGTTAGTTGGCAGCCTAGGGTTTGTTGTTGTTTTCCGTCAACCAGCTCTAGGGTTTCTTGTTATTGTGTTTATTGTGTGGGCTTGGTGTGCATGGGCTTTCATGGGTTGTCTGGATAAATGGGCTTTCATGGGTTGTCTGGATAAATGGGCTTTCATGGGTTGCGGGGGTTTTGGGTCATGGCTAATATTTAAAACAACAATTGACTAAGCGAACTCGAGGCTAAACAAATAAATTAAATTTGATAATGTATTAATTTTTTAATTTTCCCTTCCTACGTCTATTTCCCGCGACTTCCTCAACTTTTCGGGGTAGTGCCTCCATACGAGGCTCATCATTGGGCTTTATGTAAAAATACAGTGCCTACAGTCACCCCCACTTTGATGGGACTTATGTATTGTGCGACAGTGACAATCCTATCAAAGTCATGCATGTATTTTTACTTACTTGGCTCGCCAGCTGTCGCCGAACTTACAGGTTGTTTTGAGATGTTTCGAACTGAGTTGATCTGGTGGTGAGGTGCTTTGACCCCTGGTTCATTCCCGAACCGTTACTTTATGAGAGGTTGTACATTTCGGAACCGTTACTTTTTGAGAGGTGGTCCATTCTCGAACCGTTACTTTATGAGAGGTGGCTCATTCCCGAACCGTTACTTTGTGAGAGGTGGTTCATTCTCGAACCGTTACTTTATGAGAGGTGGTCCATTCCTGAACCGTTACTTTGTGAGAGGTGGTCCATTCTCGAACCGTTACTTTGTGAGATGTGGTCCATTACCGAACCGTTACTGATATGAGATGGTTCATTCCCGAACCGTTACTGAGTTGAGTTGATGGCGAGGCGCTTTGACCCATGGGCTTTGTTCCCGAACCACCGAGTGTGAGATTCTTTGACATTTGGGCTTTGTTCCCAAACTGTATTGAATTGGTGGCGAGGTGCTTGTGACCCATGGGCTTTGTTCCCGAACCATCTGTGGGCTTTATTCCTGAAATGTGCTGAATGTGATGGCGAGGTGCTTTTGACCTCTGGGCTTTGTTCCCGAACCACATGTGGGCTTTATTCCACTGTGATGAGTGTGGGCTTTATTCCCCGAACTATGTCGAGTGTGAGCTTTATTCCCGAACTGTGTTGAGAGTGGGCTTTATTCCTTGGGCTTTGTTCCCGAACTGTGTTGAGACTGGACTTTATTCCCGAACTGTGTAGAGAGTGGGCTTTGTTCCCGAACTGTGTTGAGAGTGGGCTTTATTCCCGAACTATGTTGAGTGTGGGCTTTATTCCCCGGGCTTTATTCCTGAACTGTGTTGAGAGTTGGCTTTATTCCCGAACTGTGCTGAATGTGGGCTTTGTTCCCTGGGCTTTATCCCTAAACTGTGTTGAGAGTGGGCTTTATTCCCAAACTGTGCTGAATGTGGGCTTTATTCCTGAACTGTGCTGAGTGTGGTCTTTATTCTCGAAACTGGTGATAATGTGGGCCTTGACCCTGGGATTCATTCCCAAAACTGCTGATAGTGTGGGCCTCGACCCTCGGATTCATTCCTGAAACTGGTGATAATGTGGGCCTCGACCCTGGGATTCATTCCTGAAACTACTTGATAATGTGGGTGGTGAGGCACTCTGCCCCCTACTTGTCCTCATTCCCGAGGTTGTTCTCCATTCCCGGAGTTCTTCGTCATTTTTTCTTCAAAGCCTGCGAACACAAAACAAAAAATCGTATGTATATGAGGTGTATTCATGGATGTATTTCCTATTCCGATAGGTTAGGTCTTCCTTGTGTTCTTCGGTGCCCTTCGCCTATAAATGTCTTCGGTCGCCCCATGGGCTTGCTTACAGTTTCCTTCTGGCAATTCTCCTCTGGTGATTGCTCAGTTCTCTTTGGTCCCATGGCTCAAGATCTCGTTATGTCCCTGATTCGCGAGGTGGTAGATTTGTCACCCCTAGACCTGGTTTAGCTTTCTGTTCTCCACTACCTGCATTGGGTCACGGTGAATTACACATTTTTTTGAAAGCAGCCTCATCTTTTTGGGATACTGAAAGTCATGTCTTCTGATTCCCAGATTTTTTAAATATGCCTTCTCTCAGAGGAGTTTGCTGTTATTCTTTGCTTGGATTTTTCTCTTACTATACTTCCGGCGATGTTGTGTTTCCAATGTCTATACTTTCGGGAGGCCTTCGAAGTTTTCCTTGTTTTGCAGGTTCGTACTATCTTTTGCTTAACTGTCATCCCAATAGTTAAACATTTTATTGTCCTCAAAGAATGCCCAGTAATGAAACCAGAGAACCTTCAAAGCACTCAATGCAACTCAAATCCAAATTTTTGAATAAATGATCTAAGCCAGACTCAAAGTGTGTGTGTGCAAAGGTTCATTCACAGCTTGATTCCTAAGTAAGCCAACTCAATGATTTCATTTAAAAATTTGGACCGATGGGTCAAACCAACCTAGATGTCTCAATTATTCTCTGCAATTGCTTTTTTTGTGCTCAATGTGGTATGATTTTCTTTTCTTTTCTTTTTTCTCTTTTTCTTTTCTTTCCCACTTTTTTTTTCTTTTTCAACACACCTACCCTTTAAGGTAGCATTTCTCCTTATGGTGGTCCTAATACTCACCCATGGGTAGCTTCACGCTTATCGGTTATAGGTGGTTTAATTTCTTTTCTTTAGAGACTTTTCTTTTATTTTCAACCATACCACACATCATAACACAAGCAAATCAGGATAGACATCTAAGCAAACGGTCATTCATCGACCTATAATTTTTTTCAACTAGTCACATTGCCGACTACTCAGATTTTCACTGCTAAGATCCTATAGTTAAGTGCTTACGAGTCTAACAGAATCAACTACTCAAGATATCGGATGAGGGTCTATCACGAACTTATCGTTTATAAGGTTTCACCCTAAAGTAAACAATTCATCATCGGACTTATGCCTCACTATTAAGGACTAAAATAAACAAACTTTTTTTTTCCTCTTTTTTTTTCTTTTTGTTTTCTCTTTTTTTTTGTTTCTTCTCGGCTTCCTCTTCCTCGATATCCATGTTTGCTAAACTATTCTTGATAAGTCTTCATTCTTCTCTAACCCAACAGATATCTATGATGGCTTTAAATACACGGGGTTAACATGATGCGTGTATGCATGAGATGCATGAATGCATAAGATGCATGAGATGCATGTGGTTATCAAAACAACATATATCCTTCCAACCTTATTTCTCCCACACTCGTGGTAAGTCCATTTATTTCCTAGGTATGACTTATTTTATGCACCAATGTGGGGTACACAAAATCGCTCTCTCTTATGCTACGGGGTGAACCTTGGTCACTTTAGTCCCTTTCCATCAATAACAGACAAAGACCGACCATTTACAATACTGACTAAGCCTAATATGAGGATCTTGCCATTTTCTAGAAACGACGAATTGGGCCTGGTAATCGCGGTCATGGGGATGAACTTAGAGGTATCCAAAAGTGAACAATATGTCGTAACAAGGCGTATCCTTCCTGGATGAAAGTCAGTGCGGATATCGGACTCATGCTTCTGGTATATTTGGATCATGTTTGGATTTTCTAAGCCCATCAAGGTTTTCATACAAGTTGGCCTATTATCATTTTAAAGCATTCAATCATATTCGCGAGGTGCAAACTTGTCCCAGTTGAAAAAGGCCCAACAGGTTTACACTTTTGCAATAAGGTGGCTAAACAACTTCAAATAATAAGGGGCCCAAACACAAGGTGGCCTATCGTCATTTTGAAAGATTGTGGCCCAATCATCATAAGGTATAAACTCGTCCCAGTTTAAATGGCCCAACAAGTTTTTATCTTATGACGAGAAGTCCAAATGGATCCAAATGATGATGGTCCCAAACACAAGCATAATGGGTAGCTTCTATAGGATATACGACTATGGTTCATATGTGGGCTTCTAAGGGTATGGATAAAAGCTCCCACCGGCGAAGGGTTGTTCACAACTAGGCCTCCTCAGTCAAGGGTTCGAGTGACCAAGATAGCGCACCTTTTTTATACCCTAAGGTACGTTCCAACGAGTGATGATGCCATATAACGATCTACCGCCTCGAGTGAAAGCGACTTCACGATACATGATGCCACCGGGGTAAAAAGGGTATGCAAAATATATGAGACTTAGGTACCTAAGCAAAAACCACAGACATTACAAGGCATTATTTCGGGGCCGATTCTCTGTCCCCAGTGGAGTCGCCAGACTGTGGACACGGCACAGAGATGGGCGACACTGTCCGGGCACGTGGCCCGTTGGGAGTACGAAGTAGCCCGCGGGGGACTAAACCGGAGAATAAAGAAGTCGCCACCCAGTGTGAACTGGGAAATGATTTAAGGCCGCACTCACCCCTCGCAAAAGGAAGACCTCAAACCGTTGGGTTCGGAATGGTCTATTACTTATGCCAGTTGTAACGCACGGATTTACGCAATGATGTAACCAAGTTTTATGCAACACATGAAAGATAATTCAAATAACACACAAGTTTGCACACCCATAAACATAAATAAAAATGAAAGCAAATGCATAATTCCACAAGTATATTAAACAAAGAAGCATGATAATGTAAATTAATAATAACAATAAAAGCGTTAATATTAAAAAGAGATATTTAAACACATGATGCAAAAAGGAAATAACCAAAGAGGCAAACATGCATAAAATATGAAGGAGTCTGTCCAGTGTGTGTGCGTCCATGTAGTGTTCAGAAACGCGTTCGAACGTGATTACAAAAATTGCATCTATAATGACATAAACATATGCGTGAATGTTTCTCAAGCGGTACGTGGAGTTGTATCCCAAGTACAGACCATAATACCGTTCATTCGGATTCGGCTACGGAATTTATGTCTGGGTTTCCATCCGATATACCACGAGAGGCAACACTTAAGCATTAACACAATGTAATCATGAAGATAGACATGAAGTGATGCGACAGAATAAATAGAGATAATTAATAGAATGAACACAAAGCGATAAATAAAAAATAACAAACAAAAAAGTGAATAACAGAATTAAAAGAAAAAAGATACGACCAAGAGACTTGACCGACATCTATATGGAATCTCGTATACCCGATTGGACGTATTTCACATCCAACCAAGCATACCTAGTCCGGCGCAGTAAAATATCGTGGTAAAGGCTGCCCTCAGGCATTTCCTCCAAATGGGAGGACCTTAATCCGACGTGATTAGCCCATGCGCACTAATAACGATGCATAAATTAATAAAAGAACGACAAGAAGTGAATAACGAAATAAAAGAAAAGAGATGCGACCAAGAGACTTGGCCGACATCTATATGGGATCTTGTATGCCCGGTTGGATGTATTTCACATCCAACCAAGCGTACCTCGTCCGGCGCGGCAAAATATCATGGTGAAGGCTGCCCTCAGGCATTTCCCTCAAATGAGGGACCTTTAATCTGACGTAATTAGCCCATGCGCATTAAATAAGGATGCATAAATTAATAAAGGAACGACAATAAATGAATAACGAAATAAAAGAAAAGAGATGCGACCAAGAGACTTGGCCGACATCTATATGGGATCTTGTATGCCCGGTTGGACGTATTTCACATCCAACCAAGCGTACCTCATCCGGCGCGGCAAAATATCATGGTGAAGGCTGCCCTCAGGCATTCCCTCAAATGGGGGACCTTTAATCCGACGTAATTAGCCCATGCGCATTAAATAACTATGCATAAATTAATAAAGGAATGACAAGAAATGAATAACGGAATAAGAAAATAGATGCGACCAAGAGACTTGGTCGACATCTATATGGGATCTTGTATGCCCGGTTGGACGTATTTCACATCCAACCAAGTGTACCTCATCCGGCGTGGCAAAATATCGTGGTAAAAGCTGCCCTCAGGCATTTCCCACAAATGGGGGAGACCTTTAATTCGACGTAAATAGCCCATGCGCATTAACAATCAGCGATAAACAAATAAATAATGAAATAACAGGCTGAAAGTAAATAGCGGAATACCAAACACAAACAATAAATGAACACAAAAATTAAATAACAAAATATTAAAGAAAGGGGCCCTCAGGTCTTACCTTTTAAGTCGCTTCTCGGGAGTGCATTGGGACGTCGCCGGAAGGGTTAACGCTTCGTTGTATTTTTCTGGTTTACCGGTTCAATATTTTTGCGGACTGCCCTCAGGCATTTCCAATAATTGTAGTCCGTTCCGGTGTAAAACGGAGGTCTAGTTATTGAAAATCCTTCGGCAAGATTTGACGAGTTGCTTGTAGATGCCATGATCTATTCTCGGACTGTTAGGTCTTGTAGAGAATACCTCGCTCTGATACCATCTGAGATTTCCTACAAGAAATAGCGACAAACAATCTCTATTTCCCAAGAGGGGGTGAATTGGGTTATCGCTATAAGTGCGGAATTAAATAAATCTTTACCGATTTTTAGCTCTTATTACCAAATGGGCACTTAGGTTAATATTTCTCTATTTCGGTTAATAACCTCTATGCAAGTTTTCTACTCAATACATAAATATAAATTAACTTGCAAATAAGTAAAAGAATAAGGATAGAGAAATACGACATCGCGATTTATAGTGGTTCGGCCAAACGTGCCTACGTCCACTCCCCCAAGCCTCGCTTGAAGATTTCCACTAAAATCGAGTTTTCGTGGTTCACCCGCAACCAAGAGTTTTCCGCAAAGGCGCACTCCAAACATTTTACACTTTTGAGCTTTGTTCGTAGGCGCACTCACAACCTTTACAACTACCCAAACTAATGGGATTTCACAACCACAAGTGTTTTTGTATAAAGAAGATTTAACACACACTTGAGCACTCACAAATATAATGAAGATTGTGTGAGATGCAAACTCAAGTGTTCTAAGCTCACTACTAAATGTGTAGAAGGTGTAGTGTGTGTGAGCTTGATGTATGAGTGTTTATGTATATGAAGGTTTAAGAAACACTCTAGTTTTTGCTTTCTAAGAAATGATATGAAGGTTCAAGAAGAATGCAAAAACGAATTTAGGACTCATTTATATAGAAAATGAAATATGTCCATTTAGTCACTACTGAGACCGGTATGGAAACTGGTGTGGGACCGGTATGCCGGTCTCCAACGGATATATTACCGTTGAGAGAAACTAGTCGTTAGACCGGTATGGTAACCGGTATGAGGACCGGTATGGTCCGTGCCGGTTCCAGTAAGTTTTCACAATGAAGAGCTAGACCGGAAAGGTCACCGGTATGTAGACCGGTTTAGGGCTTGCCGGTTCCAGTAAGTGAACTAGCCGTTGGGCTCACCGGTATGAGAACCGGTAAGGTCTATGCCGGTTCCAGTGAGCATGCATAACAGAGCATCTCACCGGTATGGATACCGGTAAGGGACAGGTATGCCGGTCTCAGACCAAAATGCAGAGTAATGAAGGTTTTAAGGCATTTTGTCATGATCCTAATGCATCTAAGTGAATGTGCATGATCCATATGAGCTTAGGCACTTGAATATTACAATTCACATTACAATTTAAATCCTAAGCTAAGACTTCGCAATATATTCTTCAATTTGCCACAAGTCTTCACATTCTCGCTCTTCACCTCATATGCTTCGACACATTTTGTTATTACTTCGTGTTTGCACGTCGAAGTCTTCTTTCTTGTTGACATCATCAAAATCCATTTATGCGACCAAGTCGCCAACACTAGTAAGAGAGCTTAGAGAGTTGCTCCAAGTAAAAAAAACAAGGTCCTGGAACCTCCATGTCAATAGAGCTTGATAGATGATGTAGTTATAAGTGAGTTTTTTTTTTTTTGTACAAGTTTTATAATACTTGTAAATTTTATTCAGGTAGTGATATAGTGTATTTATTTTTCCCCATAAAACACTCTTCCGTGATTAGAGAATCACAACACTAGCTAGGAAGATGGTTTTAAATCAAACTAATTACGTCATTTGACCTTAGTTTTTGCTAAGAAATTATTACAGTTGTGTAAAGAAAACAAATTATTGCATAAAAACAAAAGTGAATTATAGTTAGTGGATATAAGAGGACTCGAGCCATTGATCTTAAGAATGGGGGTGGAGGTGCCGAGCACTTGACAAATGAATGATTTGGGCTTGGGCTCCAAGTTTGGTTATGGAGCCAAAGACATCAAGTTGTCTTGACTTGGGCTCCAAGTTTGGTTATGGAGTTCCTTGTTAATGTTGTTGGTAATATTCCATTTGTATCTCTACAGCATATGCAAAAAATAAGTTATATTTTCAATGAAATACAGTATGTTGCTCTAAGAAATGGTGAAAAAGTTGTAATTCTGTAACATCAAATGACTTCAAAAACATTAAGGGATGATTGATCCAGCATGCAACATAATGACACCACTTACCTATAGATGTACTCTCTTATCCTTCTTTTCAATTAAGCAGTAATTGATCATGTAATGGAAGTGAAATATAATACTTGCAATTCTCCCATAGATCTTGAATCACAGTATTAACACTTTTCGTGGATATCAAATTTTGCCCCATTTAATTAACGTTATGGCTACGCTACTATAAGTAAGAATTTTTTTTTTTGAAACGAGCCAAAGCACCCGATCTGGGCTTAAACGGAGCAAGTAAAACCCTCGACCGCCCACGACTCTTATAATAAATATACTCCTTGAACTCGAACCCAAGACCTGACAACTAAACTATAGGTTCTTTGTACCAAATCACACCCCTTGGAGACACTGCAAGTAAGAATGGATATATGTATTCGAGCATTTAATGACCATTGCGTTAGGTACGAATACAAGCTGTCAAAGAGAAAATAGGATCAACTTAATTAGATAAATGAGAATGGACAATGCACAATGCTAAAGTGTTCTAGCATTACTTGTCGCTCTATAATTGAATAAAAAAATTCAAAAGAGTTTAGTTTTGCTTATAGTAAGGCAAATGCAGCAACCCCACTGATATAATAATGCCATAGAATTTCAGATACTCTTGCCTGATGAGCATTTGAGAGCAAAGCTTCAGCTCTAAACATGGTTACTTTCTCAATCGTTGCCTTTAGCAGTTTCTGTCTCAGTAATGCCAGCCTGTTGTGTCGAAAGGGAAACAGCCTCAGATGCTAAAATTAACAAAATGAAACCATTTTTTTTTTTTTTGTGCGACCTAAATTGCATCAAGTGATTCTTAGCCATCTAAATGAGGATCAAGGACTTCCATATGTAGCAAATCTTTCAAGGCACTGTCAAGAGCTAAAATAGAGAAGCCTTATATTCAACAAGACTCAGAGAGGGACAAATTCAAGTTTGATGGCAGAAATGGACTGACTCAGTTCCTGTAAAACATAATGTTTAATTTGCTAAATCAAAATTCTTAACCTCAAGGATCTGTTTGTTTTTTGCCATAAGGAACTAATTTAGATGAAGCATTTTGACTTCCTAAGAAAGCACTTGCCATTGCTCTTTGTTGAAGCTTTTAGCTTCTCTTAGAAAGGGTACTTTAGGACTCCATGAATCCAAAAAATTGATTTTCATTTCAATCAAACCCTATGGTTAAATTTAAGAAAAAGACTTTTAACAACCTGCAATCATCTGATAAAATATTTTTCTTTTACAGAGCTTTCACAACCAAACAATTGCTTGACAGTGACACAATTATAATGGCGTAATCAGGTTAATTTTCGAACATCTTTCGAATTTTAGAGAGATAATGGATGAAAAATCTATTTGGACTTACCCACCTCCTTACCATTTAAAAAAAAAAAAGCCGAGACACAATTGAGCACAACAAGACCAATTGAAGTACTGGGGCAATAATTCTATGATGTTGCATAGATTATCACAAAATCTCATTTGAAATATATTTCAATATTGATTCATATAAACTCCATAGAATAGGGGACTAACTGAAGGTCATTTTAGAGTTGTGTTATTGGTAACATTCTCTTTAGTTTAGTTCAAAAACACAAACATAATAATCCCTCTCCAGCAGACTCCTCAAAAAATAAAAAATAATAATACAAGCATTACATGTCCAAGCTATTAAATATATTCGAGCTACAAAATTCTGCAAACTAGAGATTTAGCTACATATGCAGCAGCTAAATCTATCCTACTTTAGTTCATTGATTTCATTGGCTAAAATTTAAGCAAGTTCAGATTGCATGGTGTTGGTAATATCCATGTCCTCCTTACGAAGCCCCGGGAACCACAGTTGCAGCATACATGTTTGGATCTTGATTTGACAGAGAAGCATATCCATTGCCACTATAGCCCTGACCTCCATAGTGTTCACCATTCCAGTGGTTACTATGATCTCTCCACTGCCAAAAAGCCACGTATTCCGAAGAAGAAAGCAAATCAAATGAGCAAATGAACCAAAAAGAGAGGATAAAGCATAGGAATAAGGGAATGGGAGCGGCTGGGAGATCTTAGCCCTTTAATGTCTGTTATCGTACAACATTAGTAATTATTAACGCATGGTGAAATCACGCTATACATGTACTTGACAACAGAGACCAAGAGCAAATCACATATTTCGCAGGAAAATGAAAAGGCATGAGAGAGAAGAAACAAACACTTTAACATAAACATGACCTTTAATTTGACTGAATTACCTGTTTGTTCCCAGGATTGCGACCCCAAGAAAGACGGACCGTTTGCTTGCCTATGACAGTCCCTTGTAACTTCTGCAATGCAACCTCAGCATCCTTTCTGTTAACATAGACAACACAGTGTAGTCATCAAATGGCAACAGATATCAAAATTAAACAATTTAACCTAAAGGCACAATAGACATATATCAATCCTTGTGCACTCATCACATGCAAATGTTGTCCACTCAAGGCTTTGTAATTATCAACTGAATTCCATAATAATGCAGTTATATTATATACAAGATAAAACTTCAAATGTGGTGAAGGAACGAACCTGTTTGCAAATTGCACAAACCCACATCCTTTACCAACAGGTATTTTAACAGAGAGAATCTCACCAAACTGAGAAAAAGGCTCTCTGAGATCCTCATCACTGACATCAGAGTCAAGCGCTCCCACAAATATCTGCAACATGACATGAGTTCAGGGTATGAGGTACACAGACTTGGAATGATTAGAAAAGAAAGGAAAAGATGGACTCACAGTCGCATTATTGGACTCGCCATCAGATTGAGAACCTTGGACCCTAGCACCATTTGATGCAGGTCCACCACCAGACAATACGAGAGCTAATCAAAGGGGAAAAAATCCAAATCAATGACCACATAGAAAGGAAAATGATATACTGGGCTAGTATTCAATGATCATTTTAGCCCATAAGAAAAGACAAACATAGGTCATTCATTTGAATTTAAGCATGTTAAACTAATTACATGTTCCTCCACAGAGAAAAGCTGAGGCATTTCTTCAAAATGATGTTAAATATAACAAATGAACAAACAAGAACAGTAACATCAATCATTTGCCAAATTACAACATACTATGCGACAAAACAAACTTCATATTAAGGTTTCTAATTGAAAAGAAAAATAACAAAGACTATAATGCCAGCCAACCAAATATCAAATCCTAAACTGCACTGGAGAAAAGATCCATTACAAAATATGCATCAAATATGCATCAAATTTTTTTTCCGATTATGCATAAAATCGATTCCTAGGCAGGTCAGGACAGACAATTAGGCGAGTCTAGGCGGCTAGGTGGTTCTAGGTGGGCATGTACGTTTTTTTTCCCAAGTTTTTTTTTTTTAGTTACAAGCCCAATTTAAATTTAAAAACCCTAAATTTCTTATCTCTCAAAATTCAAAAATGAACAAAACCCTGACAATTCAATTTCACCTTGAGATTTACCAAGAAGAACTAAAGAAGTACTAAAACCCTTAACTGCCGTTTGTCATTTGCACTGAAACTGAGAGGTTTGGTTACTAATTTTTATTCTTTCATCAACCATCACTGGTCAGAGTGCCAACAATGTGATGACTTTTGTAAATAAGAATAACAAAAATGCTATTGTTGAAGCTCATAACAATATATCAGTTTCCTCTGAGATTCTAAAATTGAATCATTTATTCCTTTATCAACCATTATTGGCATTATATAATTACAAGGATAATAAGAAAAAAATTTTGAATAAAAAATAAAACAGCCTAGAGCCGCCTAGTTTATCCATCTAGGCGCGCCACCTAGAAGGCCTAGATGCTAGGTGCTTCCCACCGTACAGCTACTGCCTAGCATTTTCTAGAATATTGTAAATATCTAAGGGTATATTCTAGGGGTGGCAATTTGGGTTAGGATTCGTTTACCTGTTCGATTCGATTCGCTTTAAAGCGAATACGGATTTGAAAAAATGGATTCGTTTAATAAATGGGTCAATTCGATTCGATTCGTTTATAAAACGAATTGAATAAGGGTTTAAGCCCATTACTTCGTTTATTCGTTTTATTATTTTCTTTGACTAGTTATTGTTATTTTTCAATTATGATTCGAGAAATTATGGCTAATTACCATTGAAAAAATAATATTATCAATATTTTGTGAGCTATTTTTAGTAAATAAATTAATTACGTATTTCATGTGTATATTTATGAATAATTAATGTAATTAAATTATAGTAGTTTGTGTTATTAAATAATATTATGATTAAGCGAATATTCGTATTCGATTCGTTTAATAAACGAATCAAATACGAATCATGATACTATGATTCGTTTAATAAATGAATCGAAATCGAATCCATCACATTTTGATTCAATTCGTTTAGGATTCGATACAAATTCGTTTTGCCAGCCCTAGTAAATTCCATTCCTCCACCCTCAATATTAGGCCATGTCATACAGGCAGATCCTTTAGTTCAGTAAATGGACAATAAGCTTCCTTGAGGAGGTTTCTAATAGATTTTATAAAACCCCAGGGGAGGTCACTGAAAAATTCTAGAGGAGGTTTGTGGTGAATTTCAAAATCTCAAGGATTTTTTCTGATAAACTTAGAATAGCCATGGGGGAGGGGTGTGGTATTATATTGAACATCAGGAAAGGACCATGATCCATATAAAATCCTTTGAATAAATATGAATTGAGGATAAAGAAAATAAAGAGCGGAGTTTCACTGCTATGCAAAGCGGAAAAAAATTGTAATAATCACACGTTGTTGCCTGTTGGTTCTTTCCTTTCACCCTTGATGTGACTAATCACAATCATCCAAATAACCTATCACAGCAAACGTGCTATTGACAAAGGTTAATCATTTTTCATCATTAAGACCTAGATACATACAAAAGTAGTAAAAGAAAATGACATTTCCAGGGAGACTTTTTTGTGACATTGTAGTGACATTCCTGCTTCAAGTAGTTGTACTTATTGGAGTCTTGGAGAGAGATTACAACAGGATTATCACTAAAAAATGTCCCCCTAGAATTATTGAAGAAAAGAACCAGACTAAAACAATATCACTTGATCAACAAAACCAAAACTATATGAAAACAATATCAACTGTAGGGAAAGAATTAATAGGAATCCCAAGCTAATGCCTGCAGATCCCCTAGGCTCAACAAGAAATATAATATGCCAAAGCACTATAGCATACCTTGGGAAGAATACTGCTGTTGATATCCAGAAGCCTTTTTGGGGGTTGCAACATCTATGCGCATTGGCCTACTTGAACAATACACACCATTCATTTCGTTCATGGCACTTGACCTCTCATTTTCATCACCAAATCTCACAAAACCGTAACCTTTTGAACGGCCAGTATTCGGGTCAATGATAACTTTGGCTCCTTTTACAGATGGATATTTACTAGAAAAAATCTCCTGTAACATGCTATCAGTTACATCTGGAGCCAAATCTCCTACAAATATAGATAGATCAGAACCCGCTTCTGTTCGTCTATCACCTGCACTAAAGGTGGCCCAATTAAGTCGGAATGGCTGCTCAGTATTTGGCATTAGAGAACCACTATAGCTCTGCAAAACTTTCTCGGCTGCTGCACGTGAAAAGAACTCAATAAATCCATACCCTTCCGACTGACCTGTATGCTTGTTGCGGATAACTTTAACATTTAAAACCTGCAAATTTGATGAAATCAATGATGAAAAAAAGGGTCAATCAATCATCTCTCTGAAAATGACAGGCCGCAACTATCAAAGGCATCAAAGCTGGCAACAATATTAATGTTACACTGATGGCCAATGAAATCATGAATAAATTAAATGCCTGTCAAAAGTCGACTTGCAGTTAAAAATAAAGCATACTGATACAACTAAAGATAGATTACAAGAAAGAACAACGATAATGATCTACATTTGGACAGAAATCTTTACATTAACCTCATAATATTTAATTGTTGAACTTTCTGAACCCAAATCACATAAACTACTTTGAAATGATTTCATAGTCCAGTTCCCTCCGATCATTGTTAACAAGGCAGGCTCAACCCAAAAGGAGTTTGCCTACTATATACAGAATACATTACAATCACAACCTATCAGTTGTTGATTAGTGAGATTACATTAATCAGCCATCAACTCCAGTTACTAGATTGGGATTACAACAACCAACCTTATATACCCGATTCATATGCTTACATGATTTGACCTGTTCATTATAATAAAGAACAGGAATATCACAACTCAAATATTGCTTATATGTTTAATTTCATAAAGACAACTCAAATACTTTTTACATGCTTCGAATATAATAGACTGATACAACGCCATAAAGTAGCACCCTTCCTAAAATAAAACAAATCACACCACCGATATTACATTTACTGACCAAGCTCAACTCAAACTAGCGCCCTCGTACTCGAACATTAATTCCATTTTTCCAGTAACTTAATCCAATCATGCATCATAACATTCAGAAACAAGATCCCAATACCCTTTTTTTTTATTATAAAAGGGCAAAGCCCAAATTTTATTTTTGATCCCCTTACGGCACAAGATTCGAACACAGGTGACAAACTAAATAAAACTAGTTCAAAACCACCAGGTCACGCCCTCGTGGGGGGCAACAAGATCCCACTACTTCAAAACAATATTCAGTCATATAATCCAAACTCCACAGGAGAAAAAAAAAACAGCATAAATCTCACCTGCCCAGTATGCGAGAAACAATTATGAAGATAAGTTTCGTCCATCCAATGAAATAAATCACCAATCCATATAATCTTAGTCTCATCATTATTACTAGATCCGTTATTCATTACAGGCGGCTGCTGCCTTCCGCCGCCGTTTTGATAATACGGGTTACCGCCGCCGCCGCCGTACGGCAAATAATGATGCGGATACATCATCATCTGCTGTTGTTGCATCATGGCCATCGCCGCCGCCGGATACTGCATCATAGGCATCCACTGCTGCTGATGCGGCGGCACCCACTGATAAGTTTGATACCCTGTCGGTGGCCCAGCTGGAGCTGCTACTGCAGCTGTGTTCATATCTCCGCCGTCAGATTTAGCTTGCTGCTGCATCCCTTGTTGATCTGATGGACGAAAATTAATTATCAAAATTAATCACTCTCCCTCTTTTTAAATTTTTTTAGTGAGAGGAGAGAGAGAAGAGAGAGAGAGAGAGAGGGATTCAAGAGAGATGCCAATGGTGATTGCTTTGAGTTTTTATATGGAGGCTGCTGCGGTTTTGTGTGTGGGGGGGGGTTTAATGCCTTGGTTACAACGATCATCTGTCGTCCGTCATTCGTGGGCTCCATTCAGTTTGCTTACATGTACGGCTCTGATGCAATCGCGATCAAGACATTTTCCCCTCTTTAACGAGTAGATTGTTAGTTAAATTTGGTAAGTATTATTTTGAGCTTGATATTTTCTAGTTGTGCATTTTATTTTGATTTTAAAGCTGGATTTATAATGATTTGAGTTTTATTTAAGGAGATAGCATATTATATGATATAATTGGGTATGATATTTCCATCCGTTCAATCTCGAGATTCGACCCTAATGTATTAGGTCTTTTTGACCTCGTGTCAACTCTATATATATATATATATATATATATATATATATATATATATATATGAGAATTTTAGATTTTATTAATATCAAGATATCAATACTCGTATACAATCCATCCAATCAATGGTTATATAAAATTATATTCATATCCGATCCTTACGTAACGAATCTCTTCGGATCTCCGTTACAGAAATGAAAATACAATACCGATTTGTCCCGTCCCACCCAATTAATAAATATAAAAAAATTATATTTTTATCTGACTCTATCATATCAGACCTTATAGTTATTTTGACCAATTCTACTATTAAGTTAAATAATCACCGAGAGATAGTCCAATTAATTTGGCCTCTTATCGTAGTGTAAAAGGTGACGACTATATTTAATATCGGCATCAAATGATGAGGTGCATGTAAATTAAAAACTTGTTAGTTAAATCCAAAATATTAAATATACTCACAAAAATTTCTAAAAATTTTTGTGAGTATGAATATCATTGTTGTACTTAAATTTTAAATAAACAATGCATATTTATTATTATAATCTTATCATTAATTCAATGGAAATTTATTAAAAAAAATTATATGAGATAATTTTGTTATTATTCAACAATTTTATGAGATAAATTAACTAGCACCTACAACCAATAGAATAATTTTAATGTCGTTTTATAGCTAGCAATATTCTTGGTAAAAGAATAATGTTTGAGAAACAAATAATATCTAAAGATTTTGATCAAAGGATATGGCATATTGGCATTTACAAATCAACAGGCAAATCACCTCACATCACTCAAGTCTAAATAACATAAATTAGTCGTGAAGGATACACAAAAAAATAAAATAAATTAAGATGAAGAATTACTAAAATTTGACCCTTAACTTAAATAAAATGAGATTTTTTTTTAAAAAAAAAATAAAAAATAAAATTAGAAACTCACTGTATCTCATTTCAATTTAATAATTTTTACAGTAATTTTAGTGTTAATTACGGTAAAAGTCCAAGTTAAAATATTTTTCCAAGAAAAGTAATTAATAGGATGATAAAGAAAGAAGTGTCGCAAGGTGTCTGTCTGAACAGTGAACACAATCTTAAACCGTCGGTTTCACGCAAATATCGTACGGCTGTGGTGTTGCAGGACGGGGGCTTTCCCCAGATCAGATAGATTTTGACCAGTCAAAATATGGCCCTGTGGGTCCCACATGTCTAAGTGTTAGTGATGTGCCAGTCAACGCTGCCGTTTCGAACTTTGAATGAGTCCGTGACGTGTACACAGTACCCACAATCAACTCAAAAAAGGGAAAGAATTTAAAATAAAACAACCATTTGGAGATAAATTAACCCCAAGATCTCCACAAATTTTCTTCAAATTCAAATCAATTTAATGTAAAGACATTTTTTATGATTTTTATTCGACTAGATTTTAATTATTGCACTAAAAATTCATTTTTAACAGTGAACCTCAACTATGGAAATTTCAAATTTATTTCTATAATCCCAACCTATCACATTTCAAAATTACATATATAAGCGGCAAATCCTGATCCTACTTATAAGGTAACGAGAACTTTATATACTGGATACGATTTTTATAGATCGTGATAAAGTTTAAAACTTTGTCATTATTATGCTTATATGATCAAGATCTATTCTAATTTTGCATTCCCTTCTATCACATACCAATCACAAACATGTAAAAATACCTGGCATAGAAGTTCAAATCAGTACAAGGCCTTGAAAGCTAATACCAGGTGCTTTATGAAGCAATCTGCCAACTCATTTGGTGCAATTTGCCATGAAGAAATCAAGAATTAAAGCAGAACATACAACCTGCTATTATTTTGGTATTATAATTCACAATCCATTAAGTTCAGATAGTTGTTATAATGTTTTTCATTGATTGTGCAAAACAATGAAGACTATCTAGTGAGGAAATGCGAAATTCGTTTAGCCTTGAAAGAAAATTCTACAGTTATTATGATCCTTCAAATCTACAAAATGGCTAATAAAAGGATAGACGGACAAAGTAGAAAAACTCGGAACAACATGAAACAACGATTGTCTATCTCGATTAGCTTAAAACTAACAGAGTTTCTATGGAAAATAGGAAAAGGAAAAAGAATCAAAAGAATATTAAGTGAGGCGGAAGAAAGTGAAAAAAGCATGTGTGGAAGCCAAAATTTCAACAGAGCGATCTCCTGTTGGATCCTACGATGAATGAATATGGGAACACAAATAGAGGAAAAAATATGTACATCATACTTGGTTCACTTTCAATACTCCCCATGTAAGAAGCTTTCATACTGAGTTCCTTTTAGTGCCTTCTGGACATCATCCCAGTTCTCAACATAATTGGATAGTGACCCTTTGTGTATCTTCACCTGACGACTCCTTAAATCCCTCTGTGGGACCTTTAGAAATTCTTGAACGTCTGCCAATTTCTGTAACAATAATGGATATTGAATATGTTAGGAACCCACGTTCAAATAAAAGAATGGTTTAATGATGAGTGGAACATCAGCTTTCAGTTTGTAATGGTTTAATGATGAGTGGAACATCAGCTTTCAGTTTGTCTTACAGTGTGGTTTTTGAGTATATCTTCATAGTAAACAATTATATGCTGAGTGCTCTTGAAGTACTCCAAAGCTCTGGCTTGTGTCTCTTCTACTTGCTTCATGTCACAGATGAGCAACGTTGCATTGATTAAAGGTTTGTATCTTGCAAGTATCTCTGCCTGAAACCATTACCTATTATAAGTTGAAAAACATGCATCTGAGGAGAGAGGAAGAAAGAGTGAGAGATAGAGAGACAAACCTCATGTGGTGAATGAACATGTGATTTGTGGGTCCCGTTCAATAGTTAGCATTTCGATCATAAGAATTTGCAAGTACTGAAATCATCCTGCGCAATTGATTTCTTCGGAAGAGAAATATAGCTGAAACACCTCGTGTTCTAAAGTACTCTGCTATTTCTTCATGATGCTGTAACAAACCCTGCATGAACATGTTGTTACTTGCTGCATAACCTAGTTACAAACTTTTATCCAAAAACATGCATAAAACAAGAAAAAACGAGAAGTCAACACTAACTGGTGAGTCCAAACTACCAATTTGCCTTAAGGACAAGCATACGTTGATGTAGTGCATAATAGAGATAATTGTTATTATCGTGTAATATATTTTGAATTTGAAATTGATGGTGGTTTAGTGTCATTAAACAGAAAACAAACATGCAATAAACAATCAAATCCAGAACATAAAAGTAGATCTACACTAACATGCATAAACCCTAAAGTTTTGAGAACAAGAAAAACCTTGTAAATGACGAATACAGTGGTCCGGGTCGAGAAATATCTATGTCCTTAAGAACTTATCAGCCCTGTCTCGGTGCTCTACGGATTTTATGACTAATGTTCTCCCAGGATAACCCGGATTCCTCTTGTTCAAAGGGCACTCCTTAACAAGATCTCGAACTTGGAAATGGAGGGACTCTCTCTTGACTCAAACAACAATATGAGACTCTAAAATTTGGATGAAATTCAGATATCTGAAAATGAACATGGAGACCCCCTTATAAAGGCATGGAAGGGTGCCTAAATGACACCCTTGGGTTGGGGTGCAACCCTCCAAAGGGTTATACCCCTCCCATGCATCCTTTGGAGCCTATAACCATATTATTTTCAATTGGAGGACATGTCCCTATGGGGTACCATCCAAGGGACATGTCCCTCCTCCATCCATATAATATTGAAGAATTTCCAACATAAATTTAGTTTACAACTGCTCTTATCCTTTAGGATTTTAGTTTTACTAATTCAACTCTTGTGATGTCTTTATATTGGACAATAATTAGTAAAGAAGTATGCCATTCTTTTCCAACTCTGTTTCCATTAGTGTTGAAGGTTTGATTTTCTGCCAACCCCTTTCCTACGAGGCCATTTGTCCGCTTTAGGTA
This sequence comes from Zanthoxylum bungeanum, assembly GCA_019454045.1. NCBI lineage: Eukaryota > Viridiplantae > Streptophyta > Magnoliopsida > Sapindales > Rutaceae > Zanthoxylum > Zanthoxylum bungeanum. The sequence continues at coordinate 117,995 of SKCR01040674.1, forward strand.
TCTGGCGAAGGTGCTCAGGAGCTGCTCTCCTGAACGGGTCAGCACGGTTTCGTCCCCGTAGAGAGCCTCACCCACGTGGGTGTGGTTGTTGGGCATGCACGACTAAAATCTGGACGCTCGTGGGGCTGTATTGATTTTTCTATAAATCGTGCATGCCTTTGTGTTTGGTTGAATATGGATTGCAAATCTAAGGTTCAAGTCCAACCAAACACAAAGGCATGCACGATTTATAGAAAAATCGATACGGCCCCATGAGCGCCCAAATTTCAGTCGTGCATGCTCAACAACCACGCCCATGTGGGTGAGGTTCCTTACGAGGAAAAAACCGTGCAGGACCCCCAAAACGAGCAGATGGCTTGTTAGGAAAGGGGGTGGCAGAAAAGCACACCTTCAAGAGCAATGCTGCAAACTTCATTGACACGAATAATTTCATCTGGAAGAAGCTAATAATCTAGATTATTTTCTTCGGAAAAGAAGGTTTGAATATTAACTCAC
>SKCR01040675.1:0-91667 GCA_019454045.1 Zanthoxylum bungeanum
ATCATGGACCTTTAAAGTTTAACTGGGCCTAATGGGCCGAAATTGATTTCTAGGCTTATGGGGTAATTCCTTGATTGGGATTTGGTTGCCGAAGCCCATGCCTTAAGAAATTAATTGAAAGCCAATTTGACGTTAATTGAACGACATTAGATGTTAAATTGGGCTTTGAGACCCGCAACGATTAAATTTGGAATTTAAGTCGTAAAGGTTCATTATGAAGTGTGATATTTAATTTGGAATTAAATAAGTGAATTAGTATTAAATACAAATTGAATTGGATTTAATTATGTAGTTTAATTTAATTCGAGAATTCGTACTTTGAGTACTTATTCACAAAATGAGTTTGACTCGCACAAAATCAAATCGTTGTTTGAACATTGGATGGTCATTAATTATCAGATTAATTAATTTGATTAGATTGATTGATAACATGCTTGTGTGAATACATGGTTGCGAAGCATGAATAATGTATATCGGATGGATATTAGATGGGTGGGGCAATTTTAGAAATTGTTGTAATAAATTTGGAATTTATTAATTGGACCTGTGTGTCCAGCCTTATTACCTCCTTATTCTTTGTATTCTCTTCTCACCTATTCCCCTCAATGTAAATGAGGTTTCTTTAGAAGTGTAGTGTAACGGGTAGAAGTAATACATGTGCTAGCCGGAGAGAGAAATGAAGAGATTTGATCTAGCATCAATGTGTAAAGTATCCATTCGCATATCATTATTATTTTATTATACGCGTTTTATTATGTGTTTAGAATGCATGTTTAAGGGTGTATGATGATGAGACCTTAACAAAGATAATAAATTGGTTGCCAATTTGCACGTGAAAAACCCTCATAAAATATTAAGCGTTTTTCCTTCCATTGAGTGATTCTTACTCAAGATCCAAGACTGGCATTGGCTTGTTGGCCAAAGTCAAGGCCTTTGTCCATCGAGGATGTGTTTGAATCACGAGAGCTTTGTTCCATATCGGTGTCTTGTCCAAGTTGTGGTTTGTTGGCCAAAGTCAAGACCACTTCTTGTCCATCGACATTGATTACGAAGCTTTACATGGTCAATGGGTTCCGTTTAACTGGGATCATTAAGTTTGTTGTGCCAAAGCCAAGGCTTAATTGATTTAGAGGAAAAAGGTTAGGGAATATATTGGATATATTGGCATATATAAGATATTTGTTTCGGACTTGGATGTCCTCATACTGGATCTAGGAATTGGATTGGATCCAATTGATCTTAGAGATATACCTAGTTAAGTATCATACAATTTGTTGGCCAAAGTCAAGATTGTGTGTTATTTAACGGGATCCTAGCCCACTAGGAAACACGGTTGGCCAAAGTCAAGTTAGTGGCGCGGTGTCCAACACCAGAAAATGGGGCTTTGGTCATTTTACCCTGAATACAGGATTCACAAGTTGGATATGATTCAATGGTGAGATCTGGTATCAAACCATTCCTAACCAATTGGGTAAGGCGCTTAACGCCAATGTGACCTAGCCCCATATGCCAAAGTTCAGTATTATTAACTTTAGGTAAACTACGTTTATTAATTCCAGAACATAAAAATCTTTTGAAGTTTGCAATGTATAATGACCATGCTTATTTGGACAACAAAGGATCTGAATATTATTCTTATCATATAAATACGAAGAATAGTTCTTAATATTAATACAAAAGCCTTCTGTATCTAATACAAAAAGTGATTTAATATTAGCTACACATCCAGGCACAAAATAGCATTCATTTAACAAAAGTGTCTCATTCGACAATGAGATCTCGCATACTCCCACTGCAACTGCATCCAGTGAGTCTCCACTCCCGAATCACAACTGCATCTCTCCAGGCTTCAGCATTCTACTTTCCTTCAGCACCTATAACGAATTGCAAATGTGAATGGGGCAAGCGGAATCTAAAATCCAGTTGGATGCAACGGCTTCACAAGCCAAAGATATATCAATAACTGGAAAAATAAATGTACCTGATGTTGATGCTCTCTCCCTCCTAATCTGGGCAATGTAGTCTGAACAGTTCCTCTTCCAGTGCCCGACTTTGCTACAGTGATGGCACTTGTCTTCAGAAGCCCGCTTGGGCTTAGCTATCTTGGCCTGTGGCTGAGGACTGGAACCCTTCTTCTTCTTCCCTTTCTTCTTCTTTTTCCCTTAACATAGTCTAGGAAGAAGCAGAGAGAGAAGTAGGTCTCGGAGGGCGAGTCGGAACTCCCTTCTTAAGGTCCTCCTCCGCCGTGAGCAACATCCTATGCAGCTCCTGATAGGTACATATGGTCCTATTCATGTTGAAATACATCACAAACTGGTGGTATGAAGCTGGGAGCGAACCAAGAATGACACTTCTACCGAGAATGTCATTCAGAATGAGATTATGTTGCCTCAGTTGATCAATCAAATCAATCATCTGAAGAACATGTGAGCTAATAGCTTGCCCCTCATCTAATCGCGCATGGAACAGTTCCATTGCGACTTTGTGAACAATAACTTGTTCTTGGTTCTCAAATGACTGTCTCAAACGAGTCATGATAGTATAGGCATCTGATGTGCCATAATACTGTTTCTTGAGTCCCGGTGAAAGCGAACTTAAGATGTATGACTTAACTCTTAAGTCATCATCCTTCCAGGTTTGGAAGACTTCGCGTTCTTCCGGAGTGGTATCCTCTGCCACAGCAAGGGACAATGGACCCTCAAGAACATATCCCAGTTTCTCGGAATCGAGGACAATCCTAAAATCCATTCCCAATCAGTGAAGTTATCAGCGCCTTTAAGTTTGTTCGCATCAAGCATATGCGCAAACTGATTAGTGGATTGTCCCGCCATCGCAACTCTATCATATATATCACGAAAAATGGTTAGCAGAAATTAAGCAGTTTCATATAATATCTAAAGCATATAATAGATCATGGATTTTTAATCTAAAATTGCCTCTCCCACTAAATCATGCAATACTGTAATCCCCAAACCAAATACAAAGATTTAATAATTAAATTAAATACAAATAGTGAAAAGTGGACCCCGTCAATATATTTCAGCTCACAGTAGAGGCACGGTCTCGCCTACGTATATTCATCATCAGTAGACAACTCGTTTGTCAATCACTCACCAATGACTCCTAAGTTTCCGGTCGTGGTCGTTTCTCGTTGTCGCTGCGAAGGCAGACCCACAAGAGACGTACCAAGGTTAAACTCGTCAATGATAAACTCAAGTTACTTACATAATCCTGACAGCTAGGGCACGTTCAGAATTCCACTTTCACTTGAATTTATCTAATATCTATTATACATCGATATAAATAAATCTCTATCAGCTACACCCTCACAGTAGAGACACGGTCTTGGACGTAGTCACGGAGAAGTATTCATAAACCGTATTGACAAGATGGACCATATAACATGCATCAAATACATATTACATTAAAACCTTATTATTAGGGATTTTCCGCTAAGTGTCATACAACCTAAATCTAATCGATTTAGTTTCTAATAAGCATGTATAAAGTCAAGAAAACAAGATTTCAATAAAGCTAATTATTTTAAGAGGCCTAGAATCAGACTCGCTCTGATACCATTTTGTAGGGGTGTTTAGGGGCAGAGTCCGGTAACGCAGCGGAAGCGGTGGAAAATCGTATTTTCTGATTTCAAAACTTTTTCTCGGATTAATTAAATAAACATATTTATTTAATTATCCAATAATCAAATTATGAAATGAAATTCAAATAAATTATATTTAAGTGAATTTACCGAATTGCCCTTACACTTGGTATTTAGTCTATTTTAGTCTGAAATTGATCAAATCAATTTTGAATGATTCTAAATCATTTCTAAGATGAACTTAGCATGTTCAAAACATCAAAACACCAAAACCCCAAAAATCCAACCCTTGGCCGAATGCACCACCTTGGTGTCAAAGTGTGCACTTTGTCATTTCATGCTTCAAAACACATCAAGATGTAATCCAATCAACATGAAACTTTATATGCATCATATACACATACATATACACAACATAAATGAAAACCCCAAATTTGGAATTGGTTATGAACCCTATTTTTTAATTTCCTCAAATTGGATAAATTAGACCAAATAGTTTAAATCAATTACTTTAATCATCATTCTTCCATCCAATCAAAGTCTCAACAAAATGAAACAACTCAAGATCAAATCTAGGTCATCTAAGATTGGGTCAACAACTCTAGATTAGCAACAAAGGATTCCAAAAACTTAAAAGAATGCTTACAACTACAATAGTCACAAACTTCTTTCATCACACATGCTCAACACTTCCAACAAAACTTCCATCATCAAAAAACAAAGAATAAAGAAAGGAATAACTTAAGAACATTATATGTTATAGCCTAGATCATAAGGAATATTTTCTTATCTAATAGCAAGTTGAAAAAGTTACTAAATCCCAGTTTTTCTTTTGTTTTTCCTTTTCTTCTTCACAAGCTTCTTTGATTTTCTTTTAATGGAGTTTCTTGTAAAGTGTTTTAGGTTACAAATGAAAATGAAATGAAAATAATATATACTTGTTGCACAACAAGCCTTGGTCGAAAATATCACTAGCATTACACCAAATTCATTTCAAGTTAATTTGCTTATCTTAATATAAATATCTAATAACAATTTTATAGATATTTATTTTAAGTCAACAAAGGCAACTCAATCATTTATTACAAATATCTAAATCTTAAGATATTTATATTTTAATTAATTTAATCATTTAACAATTAATTAAATTATTAAATACAATATATTAAATATATGTCTTATATTTACATTAGATATTAAATACATATATTCATTTATGATATAAGTCAAGTATCTCAATTTGACAATTAATTAATGTGTATTTAAATTAATCAAGCATTAAATGTAAATACACAATAATTAAGTAAATGACTATCGGGTCCCTACACATGTAGTTTTTGCGTTTACCTTTAAACGACTTTATAACAATCAATATTATTTATTAATGTTGCTCTAGTGCTCTACGAGTTTATTTCATTATTGAGACTCTCTAGATTCAGACATATCCGTCACGAAATCCAATTTCATGTCCATAATTTATCCACCCGTAAATTATGATGATCACGGATAAACTCGCTGAATCATACAGGTCGAGGTCATGGCAAATGTATAATTCCTCCGTCACAGGTATCCGGATATATCCCAGAGATATAGATGTAAATGTCAAATCTCTATGGGGATTATCCAGTCGACTATTCTATTAGCAATCTCTAAAAGGTATCTTTAGAACTAACTTCTAAACTTTACCACGGGCCCATGGTTTTTATCTGATTGCTAATCATATAGACTACATATGCTCTGGTACACATAACTGACGGATCCTATCTTGACACACATAGAACACCCTGAGGATCTATCTACACCCAATGAACATGCGGAGGTCTGATCTAAATAGATTGGTGACGTGACTGCCATCTAAGTGTATAAGATGTCTAATGTGCCCACAATGGCATCTCAAGTCTAAGAATCACAAGTTCTACTCAACCCGAGAAGATTCTTATTGACGTTGGTGTACCATCCATTAAGAATCTTCGGTGAGTTGTTCAGTGTTTATCCGCTATAAACACCCACACGTCTATACTAGTCTCAAAGACTTATGGTTCATTGAGAATCCATTGGAATCATATATTCCAGTATACGACATGTACCGGTCTCAACGGGTTTACTATATTGACCAAGTAGTGTAAACCTTGACCAGGAACTGTCTGAGAATGAAAACGTCATGATACTACTCAATGTCAGTTGCGACGCTTTTGCAACAGTACCATGACTAATCATTCTTTTGGTCATTACATCGTTACCATATTAAAAGATTTATTATATTATAGAAACTCCATATATTATTCATAATAATAATGTTTTACAGAAGTATTCATAAAGAAATACAACCGGGAATTGGCGCTCTGAGCACCAACCCAACATCAATATATTAAACGAAATTGGATTTCGACGCGGATTAAAAGTAGATTTTAATTCGGGTGAACGAATTAATTTAGAATTAATTCATTAGTGACGTGAATAGTAATTACGCTTGGCATGATTATTTAATTAAATTAGATTTAATTACGTCGCAACGGAAAAATCGTTAATTTGGAATTAACGAACCTGAGCCCGAGAGTGTTTGGGAGCGCACTCGCATTTTGAATTCAAGTGCGGCACATAGTCACATCAAGAGTTAAATCATTAGTCGCATCAAGCGTCAAATCGCTAGTCACTTCAAGCCTCAAATCACTTGTCACTTTGAGTGATGTGACTTGATGTAGTGGTTGGCAAAAGCTTTAATCATTTACTTTTTGAAAGCAAATGTATTATATTTTATTTGATTTTTTAAAAATCAATTAAGTGTATATGATACACTTTCTCCTTATCAACCAATAAAAAACACACAACAAACTCTCTCTTCTCTCTTTTCTTCTCACCATTCACGCCCAAAGAGGCTGTTCTGAGCTTCTGGTTTGCTCACTGCCATGAGCACTAAGAGAAGAATGGAATGATTTTGTTGCAAAATCAAAGTGCTACACTCCGGAGTCGTCCGTAGGTGATAGGGAAACCCACCCGTGTGCATGGAATGATTAAACAATGAAGCTTGGAGCTTGATTCACCCATCCATGGCCGAATTTGGAGACCCAAAAACTACTCACTGCCGTGACCATGATGGAGGGAGAAAATAATTTTTGTTCCTCAATGCATCGCCTCTACCGATCGATGTAAGTATTCTGAAACTTCTTCGATGTATTCGCATGATGTTTCATTGCTTTATTCGATCATTGGGACTTAGATTATTCCCAACAATCTTGCCATAAACTCATACGTAGCCGGCTCATTATCCTCAATAATATTAATATCTGCGTGAGGCGAGATCAGAAACCTATACCTCTCAGGTTTTAATCTGACTCCCTCCGATATACGCGGTTCTTGTGTATTAGAAGATTATGGTATAGTCTCATCCCTGATAAACTGTTCGTGTTCCATTGGGATCAGTGCTAAGAATAATATCACTCTGATTTTCACCGATAACTACTTTCCTCCCACTTACGACTGCATTTAGGAATTCCTTTTCGAGGAAAACTGAATGCAGAGCAACAAATATCTTGTTCTCTTGTAGGTTGTAGAAGTAATATCCTTTGGTTCCCTAGGATATCTACAAATAAACACTTATTTGGGTTCTAGTTTGGTACTATCCAACATTTTTACATATGCCCAACATCCCCAAATCTTCAGGAATGTGAACTTTGTTTCTTTCCTGTCCATATTTCCTATGGAGTCTGTCCAACATACTTTGACGTAATCTTATTCAAAATAGCATTACATTGTTCATGCATATCCCCAGAAGGAAATTGGTAGCCTTAGTGCGACTCATCATAGACCTTACCATGTCCAACAAAGTTCGGTTTCTCGTTCGGACACACCCGTTTAAATGAGGTGTTCCGGGAGAAGTCCACTGTGAAAGAATACCTTATTCTTTCAAGTAATCAAGAAACTCTTGCTCAAGTATTCTCCACCACGGGCCGACCGTTATGTCTTAATACTTTTGCCGGTCAGTTTTTCTACTTCGTGTCGGAACTCTTTAAATTTCACAAAAGTTTCCTACTTGGTGTCTCATAAGATACACATAACCATAACATGATGTATCATCCGTAAAGGTTACGAGTATTCATATCCACTTCTAGCCTGGCTAGACATTGGCCCGTATACATCACTATGAACGAGGGCTAACAGTTTGGTGGCATGTATACCTTTACCGCTAAAAGGCGTTTTAGGCATTTTTCCTAATAAATAAGATTCACAGAAGTCATATGAATTAGGATCAAATCCGTCTAGTATCCATTCTTCGAAAGTGTGGATATGCGAGTCTTGTTTATGTGTCCTAGACGACAATGCCACAGATAAGTTTTTCATATGTGTTACTTAATTTAGCCTTTTGTTTGTCATGTTATATGTTTGAGATTTATTTATATTCAAAATATAAAGACCATTATTAATATCAGCACTGCATATCTCAAAATCATTTTTATAAACAAAACACCCGATATTTCTGAATACAAAAGTATACCCACATTGGGTCAAATAAGATATAGATATAATGTTTCTAGTCAAACTAGGTACATAATAACAGTCAAAGGTTATGTCCAGCTGACCCAGCTGTTCGATGTCAGCAATCATCTACGACACATGGTGCTTGACAGATGTACCCTCTGACATACGAGAGCGAAAGAGCTTCTTCTACAATTCATACTTATGTGATATAAGGTTAGATCAGTGAAGGTACCTCAATTTCAACATCATTTCGTAGGGATCCAATCCCTTATTTTGACGAAGAAATTGTGGGGCCATTGCAGCAGCATGGCGGATTGAGCAGTTGAGTTGTCATTACTGTGAGTCTTCCAAAGCTCAAGCTCAAGCTGCTGCTTAATTCCGGGCTTAGGCCCGATAGGTTTCTCTATTGTATAAAGCATCTTCTCAGCCCCCAGGATAATCCTGAGGTTCATATCCCAATGAGGAAAGTTCTCACCGTTAAAGACATTTTCGCCCTGATAATGTCTCTAACGTTGATCTTTCCAACCATCTTAATTACAATAGTCTAAATATTTAATTAACGATTTCGGGTACAGTCCAACTGTTAAAAGAAAATAATAAAATATTAGTCCAACTAATATAAATATATAATGACGAAAATAATTTGAAAGCACGTATTCGACAAGTATTAAACGAAATTACAAATTTAATACTGGCCTCCCACTATTTTTCAGCGAGCCTCTAACCCTCTATTGAGTACTCGGGCAACCCAGTTTCCTAGTGGGCTAGGATCCCCGGTAAATGACACACAACCTTGACTTTGGCCAATAAGTTATATGATACTTAACTAGGTAGATCTCTAATATCAATTGGATCTCATCCAATTCCTAGATCCGGTAGATGGATCTCCAAGTCCGAATATATATCCAATATATGTAAATATATCCAATATATTTCCTAACCTTTTTCTCTGAATCAACTAAGCCTTGGCTTTGGCTCAACAAGTTTAATGATTTTAGTTAAGCGTGACCCATTGACAGTGGGAAAGCTTTGTAATCCACGTCGATGTACAAAAGTGACCTTGACTTTGGCTAACAAGTCACAATTGCCGAAGACATGCGATATATAACAAAGCTTTCGTGGTTCCAACACATCCGCGATGGACATTGATCTTGACTTTGGCCAACAAGCCAATACCAATCTTGGATCATGAGAAAGAACCACTCAATGGAAGGAAAACGCTTAATATTTGATTGGGGTTTTTCGCACAAATTGCCAACCAATATATTATCTTTGATTAGGTCTCATCATACACCCCTTAGCATGCATTCTAAAAGTATAATAAGGCGCGAAATAAAATAATAATGATATAGAGTTGATATATAACAAATTATTTCTAGAAAAATCTCTCTATTTCCTCTCTCCCGCTAGCACTATTCATACTTCTACCTAATTACATAATAAATTAAAGAAACCTTATTTACATTGAAGGGAATTGGTGAGAAGAAAATACAAAGAGATAAATAGATAATAGGTTGGACACCGCAGGTCCAACTTAATAATTCTAAATTTATTACAACAATTTCCAAAATTTCCCTCATCCTTCTAATATCCATCTGATATACATTATTCATACAATACATCCATGTATTCACACAAAGCATATTATTGAATCAATCTAATCTAATTAATTAATCTTTGAATTAATGACCATCTAATGTTCAAACAATGATTTGATTTGCGTGAGTTCAACTCGTTTAAGAATAAATACTCAAAGTACGTATTCTTGAATTATATCGAACTATGATTTTAAATCCAATTTAATTTGTATTTAATACTAATTCAAATTTAATTTCAAATTAAATAATTACACCGTTTAAGTGCCTTTTAGACTTAGATTCTAAATCTAATCTTAATGGGTCTCAAAGGCCCAATTAATATCCAATACTTTTTAATTAAAGTCCAATGGACCTTTAATTAATTCATAAGGCATGGGATTTCGCCAATATGGATCCAATCCAAGATGCCAAGGCACAATTAGGAATCACTATTTGCCATAAAATCAATTTTGGCCAATTAGGCCCAATTAAATATTAAAAGGCCCAAAAGTTATAATTGGACTTTATTGAATGGTTTTAGGCCTAATATGGATCCAATCCAATTGTCATAAACCAAGCTTGGCCTAACCAAGCCCATTAATCCCAATTACAACAAAATTAGCCCAATCCAATTTTAAAGAGTAACTTTAATTAATATAACATTCCAGATATTACATTAATTTTAATTAAAGTGTAATAGCCATAATTAATTAGTTAAACTAATATTTCCAAACACCAATTAAACTAATTAATCATGCTTTAATTAACCAACTCATGTCCAACACAAATAGAAGCAAAACAACTCATTCCATGCTCATCATGCTCACGGTAATTTGGCATAAACATATCCAATTTTGATTTCAATCTATAATTAAATTAATAATCAATATACATATCATGCTTTGAACACATCCAATGGTCTAAAATCAAAAAATCACCATGATACATGCTAGGGTAGTATTCGGCCACTTGGTGAATTTAAGGGAAAATTAATCCAATTCATTTTCTCAATTCCTAAGATGCATAAATCTAATTCATCATCATCAAAGCTCAACCAAACAACCAATTTGAAGAAATCATGCTCCAAACACAAAAACCCCAAATTAAAGTATATAAACCCCAGACTCATTTCATGCTTATAAAAGGCTCTAATACCATTGTTAATGTTCCTAGAACATGCCAAAGATCTCTACAAAATGATTTATTGTGAATAATCAAAATAAGATTGCGGAATAAACTTACTTTGATTGGCTTGGATGATGAATTTCAAGACTTTGTAAGTTTGTGAAGAGCTCCAAGCTTTTCTTTGTGTTCCAAACTCAAGGAATTGGTTTCCTTATCACCTTATTTGCTCTTTGAAGTGCTAGCTCAAAGGAAATTTTGCAACAAAACTTCAATGGGGTGAGGGAATCTCACGACAATGAGCTTGGAGAAGAAAGAAAGTGTGTTGTGAATAGTAACTAGTTCCACTTCCAAAGTTGACTTCTCTTTAATATTGAGTTTGTGTGTTGGACTTGGTTTGAGTGTTTTAAAAGCAATCTAAGCTTTACTCAATCATTAACAACTTCCATCAAGTGTCAATATCTTGATGTAAGTCAAGTGGGTCCCACACATTTAAATTCCAAATTTAAGTTGGCTAATCTAACACGCAACTTCGCTCGAGCCCGGGTTCGTTTAATTTCGAACTAAACGAATTTACCGTTGCGACGTTATTAAATCAATTTAATTAAATAATAAAGCCTCGCAAAATTATTATGAAAGTCGCTTACGAATTAATTTTAAATTAATTCGTTCGCCCGAATTAAAATCTAATTTTAATTCCGCTTGAAATCTAATTTCGATTAATATATCCAATATATTATTTAATTGATTAATTCCAAATTAATCGCATTCTCTCTTCTAATTGAATTTTATCCCAAATAATTCTTGTCGTAATTAATCCAGATTAATTTTCTCTCTCTTATAATTAATCTTAATTTAAAAATGTTCGAGTCAAATGTCATCGGTGAATCTTTAGGAAGCGACCCATGAGAACCCTGGATATGTTGGCAGTAAATCCGATCGTCGAACTATCTGAACACGTGCATAACCCGTTCCACGTTCTTACTGATTTACAAGACATGGTTGGCTTCTAGCAAAGCACCGTGTCTGCCCAATTCTCCAGAAATATTCTTTAAAGAATAGATAATCTTTATCAAGCGTAGTATATTAAGTATCTCGCATTACGATCCAGTATCGGATATCACATGCTAGGCCTGAGGCTGGAATTATGTCTGCCCCGTACGAAGCATATATCGGATCTCTAGCAACTAGTCTTTGTAATCGGATAATCATGACCTTATCATATCATCCCGATAGCTGCAGCATTTAAGAGCACTAGTTCTATATCTCTGTATGATCATCATCTCCATATGACTGATGTGATACTTCCATCTTGACATCACGCTCAATACACTACGATTCTTAGTAAACCCAGAAGAGGCGTACTTAAAACCTATTAAAGTCCCGGATGACCAAAACCAAAACGTACTGATTGTCGCAAGCATTAGCGAAACAAGTCTTAGGTTAAGACCAAATACACCTACCCTGATTCGGATTCCCATAGACACATAGTTATACTACCAATGGGATTTCGATGGGTCTATCCATAACGAAAATGTTCTCGTACCATCGGCAAACAGAACCTCCTATCACACTTGCATAAGTATCCAATACATAAATATATAAGAACTATACCGTTAAGCTTCCATAACGTGCATAAATATAATACTAGCCTATTCCGCATTATCGATGTCCAGTCTCGATAATACAACGACTAGGGATATTTAATGATTAAACAGTTTGTGGATTGATAGTGTCTCATATCTTATCAATCCAGAACTAATCATAAGGACTTTTATCATTTATATATCAAAGTAATCTAATTACAAAATGATAAAATAGCAATTTCCTTTGTCAAGTAGTTAATTTGTACAAAAACCACAATGTCTTTTACATATAGTGATGCTATGGGTTATAATTGTCCAACACCAACTTGCCTGTTGAGATCAGGTATGACCGGATGTCTGGGATGTGTTTGACTCTCTTCAACACTAGTCTTGTTCTTTGTCTGTTTCAAGGCAAATGTCTCCAATATCGACGGCTTTGGACTGGCTGTCATTCCCCATCCTTACAACACCGTAGTCCCCTAGCGTGTAAGATAAAAAGAAGTCTCTAGTCTTGTTCTTTGTCTGTTTCAAGGCAAATGTCTCCAATATCGACGGCTTTGGACTGGCTGTCATTCCCCATCCTTACAACACCGTAGTCCCCTGGCGTGTAAGATAAAAAGAAGTCTCTGCGAGATGTGGTGTGTATGGAGGTGCCACTATCTATCACCCAACTGGTCTCGTGGCTGGTAAGATTCACAATATTTTCCTCATAGATAATGAAGAATTATTTGGAGGTTTTGTCAGTGGTGGCAATAGCAACTCTTTCTTGGTTAGAGTCATTATCTATTCTGTTGTTGTCTTTGGAATGCTCGTTCTTCAATTTGTAGCAATTCCTCTTCAAATGACCTTTCTTTTTACAATGGTAGCATTATATATCTCTTGTTCTTGATTTTCTTCGGTTCTTGTCTGATCTACCTGGGCCTCAATTTTTTACAATGGTAGCATTCTAGGAAATCATTGATATGGTCCGCCACAGCTATACCTTCATCGTATTTCAACCTTATCATTTTCTTGATGTAACACAGCTTGTTGTTGCCAGTCTTTGCTCGAAAAAGCTCCTCCAGCTTTCTCCATAAGACACGTGCATTTGTATCTTCACTAACATGGTTCACTATACTATCGTCGATCCACTGACGAATAGTACTGCATATCTTTGATGAAGATTGTTCCACCTTTCTTCGAACATTGCTTCTGATTTCTCCTCCAAAAAAACTGATCCATTATAGTCAACAAAATCATTTTTCCATTGACCTCATCCATCATAAAAAAATTTAAAGCATAATTTCAAAAAACGAAGCTCATCGTTGCGTGCGGAATGGTCAAAAATGGTGTAAAGACACAGAATTTTGCTAATGTGGCACTGTTGTTGACGCGGTAGACACGTGGAAGACACGTGGCACTAATGTGTCATTGACTGGATGACACGCAGTTGTTGACTAGTCTGATGACGTGTCCTGCTGACTGGGTTGCTGACTGTACGTGACACCTAACGTGCCAGATGACTGGACACTGATGTGTGTCTGATTGGACAACACGTGGAAGCTGACTCAGCGTCTTCAACCTCCAACTGCGTGTGAAACGCGTGAATGAGATTGGGACTCACTCGTCGGAGCGTGTAGGCGCATACGGCTTTGTCTGAGCTCCGTTCGATCGCTTAAATATCACTGTGTTTGTCTCGATGGAAACTACTGATGGTATGCTTAAAACTGATTTTTGGACAACTTTCATCGAAACCGGTTTTTCAAACCGGAGCTCTATTTTTTAGTTTCATGATCCCTCGGTGGAACCTTAGCTCTGATACCACTTGTTGTGATAAAAACACACACAGTAGAGGAGAAATGAGAGAAAACTCTTCTTTTATTACTCAAACAAACGAATTACAAAGCTAACCAAGTTTTACAAAAAACTTTCAAACTCTTTACTATCTATTACTCTGACTCACAGATTTTGGAGGCTAAATAATCGAATTTTGGCTCCTTTTTATAGGGCCAAAAGGTGTGCTATAACGCCACACGTTTGGCCAACTTTCATCAGTTGGCAATTGGCAACACGTTTAAGCGTTGCGTGCTAGATGAAAGCTAGTATGCATGATGGATTGGATGAATGTCGGCATGTATATTGCATGCTGCACTGCATGAAGTTAACAAATTACACATAGAAAAAGATAGAACTCATCAAGGAAACAACATGAGATCATCAACTCACTACAGTCGTTGAGCCAGTAAATGTAATATTCCTCCTACGCATAAGTTAATCAAAGCTAACTCAAAATTTCTAGCATTCACATATACGATTATTTCCCATGAGATTTATAAAGATGTCATATCATAAAAAAGTAGGGGTGTTCACGGGTCGGGTCGGGTCGGGTCACGGGAAAATCGGGTAGCGGGTCGGGTCATGCAAAGGTGGAACCCGATCAGGTTCGGGTTATTAAAAATAAATTTTTAAATGAATTAATTATTTTGAAATATAAATATTAGTTATTTTATGTCCAAAAAATTATCATATATATAAAGTTTTAATACAAAAAATGTAATAAACAAATTAAATAATTGTAAAAATTTTAAAAATAATAATAAAGTTTTTGGAAAAATAATAAAATTATAGAAAATAATAAAAATTATAGAAAATAATAAAAAATTTAGAAAAATAATAAAAAAAATTATACGGTCGGGTCGAGTTTTAGTATCAAAGCCGTTGCCCAACCCAAAACTTTTAGGACGGGTTGGGTTGAAATTTTACAAAAAAAATTTTGAACCCACGCAGATCGGGTCCGGTCACGTCGGGTCGCGGATTGACCTGACCTTATAAACACCCATAATAAAATTTTGGAAGACATATTAAACATTCCAATTGAACATTTAACTTATGTGATAAAGGCTGACTGCTTTTATAACAACTATACAAGAATTAAGCACAGTAACCAAAAAAAAATTACAATAAATAAATTGAACAAATCTTCCGGATAATCTTAGCCAAGGGAAAGTTCCATGGTGTAATTGCATCAACAACACCTCGGGTTACAAATGAAAAAAAGATCACACAAATCTACAGAAGTGGCAAAACGATCACACAAAATATACCGAAGTGGCATCATCAAGAGCTTTAATAACAAATTTTTAATACGAAGTATTTCCCATCTAAAGCAAAGATAAAAATCAAAGAAATTAATGAAAACATAAAAAATCCCTCGAACTAAATTAGAACACCCCAAATAAACTATTACATTCATGTCTAAAAAATATATATATATATATATAAACGTTCTGACCCTATACACTTATAGGGGAATAGGTGTAATATACGGAAATAACAATTACTACTCTATCCAAAATACGTTTCAGCTAGAGATCCTATAATAAGATATCAATCAAACCTCAAATTAAGCAAGTCAAATAAAGTGAAGCATCAATCACAAATAATAAACTGCAGAAATTAAAAGGAACAAGTGGATTTATTTACGAAGAGGAAAACTCGTGCGAGTAAAAAACCACTCCAGGTATATGCTACCACCCAAATCCACTATATGAGAGAAACTTACAAAGATGGTGAAAAGACCTAAAGCAACAACTTTGCTGACTCTATTTCCACAACTATAATTACCCAAGGAACTCTCAAAGCCTGCACCAAGCAACTTTCTTTAGACCATCTGAAATTTCAATGAATTGAATCTGCTAAGTTATGCCACAGAGCTTCGAATGACAATCTCAACCTTCAAACTCAGAAGACTTAGAATATTGGTCATGTTGTATATGGAGGGTAGATGGTGATGAAACAAGAAGATCACTCACAAGGAAGAAGACATGTAGATTGAGTCTTCAAGGGTGAGAGATCTTCAAAAGTATGGAAAACACAAAGCAAGAATATTTGGGGTAATGCTTTCTAACATTTGTAAATAGGGTGAGTGTTTTCTTTTTGAGGTAGGGTTTTCTAAAAGGAAAATGCCTTTAAAAACGCATTAGAAAAATAAAAGATGCAACTGTCGTTCGAACGTGCAAAGAACGTGAAGGATTTTACAAAGGGCATTCGAAAAAAACCACAAATACTACTAGAACGTGAAGCATCTGGAAAGATTCATTCGAACATGATGTAGAACGTGCCTCGAACAATTTGTCTCTGGAAGTTGTCATTCGAACGAGATGTAGAACATGGCACTAACGATAGGCGTTCAAATGAATATACGAAAGTGCCACAAATACTTTATCTCTGGAAGCTGTCGCTCGAACGAGATGTAGAACGTGCCACTAAAGACATGCGTTCAAATGAATAGATGAACATGCCATGAAGGCTGCTCTGATAAAATCATCTGCCAAGTTAGCAACATACGCAAACACTTCAAGACTCATTACAACTCAAAATAACACGGTTTGTTACGAAATTTGCCAACATATAAACCCAACAAACTCTCCCTTTTGGCATTCCGTGACAAAACAACCTAATACAATGAGTAAAAATAATTAGAATCCAACAATAGTCAGTATCCACCATTATGACACAGACTTTTTATAATAAGAATCGATCTAGTCCTAAGTCTTGAAGTGCTGAAGATAGACAACTGAATTTCTGCCACCTGAAACACACTCAACAGAAAAAACCGTGTGAAAAGCAAAGGGAAATTCAAAACATAAGAATATGTGAGTAAACAGGAAGAAGCATTAAGAGAAAGCATACACTCAAGAACAATCATTAACCAATTGCATTCAATAAAGAGAAAGTTTGTTATGTTAAAGCAATATTCAGCAACTGTTCTCAACATCACCTCAAGATCCATCAAAGATTCCCTAAACAAACGAACTCTCTCTAAATCTAATATTCCCCTTTAAGTAAAAATCTCCCACTTTTTGACACAAAATGACAAATGAGGACAATAAAGATAAGACCAAAGTGAGGTTATAAGGCTGACTCCGAAATTTCAGAAAGACTCTCGTTGTCAGAGTCTCAATGAGTATCCTCATATAGCCGATAAAATTGAGACTCCAAACGATGGACAGAAGTGTGGATCTCAGATAAACTTCATGTATGAAGTTAGAGCTCAACCAGGATGGACGATTGGGTCTCCAACATCCGCTGAAAGAAATCAGGGGGTACACTAGCAGAAGATGAGGAGGCAGCAGCTGAGGTAGGAGGTGCAGTAGGAGGAGCGGAAACTGGGTCGGTAGCCGGAGAGGAACCAGTCTCAAAAGTATGCGATGAAAGATGAGTTCGGGCATAGTCTGACGCCCAATCGGCTTCAAGAGAGGAAGCGGTGCATCATGTACAAAGTCAGGAACCAACAGTGAGATGATCCGGTGGATAAGGCATCCATAAGGAAGGTATGCATAGCATAGGAGCAGAATTGCAATGGAAAACCCCTACTCCATGGCATAAAGAATGGCAATCCTTGAGAGGGGTGCGTGTTTACATGAGATTTGGACCATAAATTATGACACACAATCGGGTTAAACAACCGATAGGACGGTAAAAGAGTAGCAACGATTATAGTGCCACTGGTGAAGGGACGATGATGGCCAGAAGAAACATCAAAAATAAGCTGATCAGGGGGACCTTGACCAGGCCGCCGGTGGTACTGAGGATAAGGCACTTCAGGGATGGCAAGGACCCGAGATAATATCGATGTGTCAATATCCAAGTGATGTCTGTGAATAAACACGGAAACATATGTAGGGGAAACCACTTCCATGTTGGCGTAAAACTCTTGGACCAGAGAGGTAGAGGGCCCAATGAAGCCGAAGAGAAGCGGGTCGTAACCTTGGTTAACTAGCATAGTTGTAACACTGGAATCACACAACTTATCCTCCAAAATATTGCGTTCCAAACATAGGATTCGCTTAGAGAAATGATCAACATAGATAATGAGAGCCGAGAGGCAGCGAATCGATCCCGAAGTACGGAGTTGCAAGAACGTTTCTTGGATACGATCATCTTTTTAGGCATATAGAACATACAAGAAAACACATTGGAACAAGAGGCAAAATGTATTAGTGCGAAAATAAGAGAAAAAATGGAAGCACTAGGCGTTCAAACAACGTTCTTGGGTGTTCGAACGATGTGACGACAACAAACAAGAAAAGACAGCCTAGAAACAAGCAATCCCCACAAAATAAACGAAGAAAAACAGGATACAAAAAGAAAAAGAAATTTAAGCGAATAACATGTGAAAGAAGGGGTAAACTGTTGGGATTTTGGGTGGTAATTCGGGTAAATGCAGCGGATCGCGGAAAATCAAAATTTTCCGACTTCAAATATTTTTATTGGGTAATTAAAATAAACTAATTTATTTCAATTACTCAATATATAATAACTGAAATTTTTACCCAAAATCAGATTTTCCAGAAATTACCAATTTGCCACAAAACTTTGAATTTTAATCATTTTAGTCTAAAATTGTCAAAAATAATTTTAAATGATTCCAAATCAATTCCAAAATGATTTATTTATGTCTAATACATAAAATTTCAGTTTTACATTTTCAGAAAATAATTTTTCCGAAATTGCCAAATGGTCCCTTAATTTTCAAGAATTTATAATTTGGTCCCTTATGTTCAAAACATGCCCAAATCAATTCTAAAAATTCTTAAAATTTATATACATCATATATACATCTAAACTCATCACATAAATGAAAAGCCCCAATTTTGGTGAAGGTTGGAAACCCTAATTTCTCAATTTCATAAATTAATGAAATTAACACCAAATTAATTCAATTCAATATTTTAATTCAATATTTTAACACCAATTGAGTCTCACAATCATAAAATACCTCAAGAACAATTCTAGGCCTAGAATGGCAACTTGCCATCAAAATGGCAAAAAGTATGCTTAATAAATAATTAAAGCAAACTAGTTTAATATACATGCTTCCATCCTTCATTCAAGCCCCAAATCATCAAAACACAACCTTGAAAGAGTAGAGAACAAACTAGGCTACACATAATGAAGCTTAGTATGCTAGAAACATTTTTCATTAAAGGAAAAATAAGAAAAAAATTTATTAAAGGCTTGATTTCTAAGGTTTTTCTTCATTTTCCCCTTTTGCTCTCTTTCTTTACTTTGTATTTGATTTTTAGGGTTTTAGAATGATGAAACAGAAAATGAAAACATGGCTTATATATTTATTCCCAAAAGCCACGAAAATTAGAAAAATATTGGCCAAGTTTTTCATATTTTCATTAAATAATTGGATAAAGTTAGAATATTTGTGGTGATAATACATTAAATATTTTAATATTTATCACAAATAAACCAATAAAAACAAGCCATTTAAACTAATTAAAATGGCCATTTTATCCAATTAAAACATGCCATCTATCTTACTTATTAAGTAATTAAGATATTAAATATTTAATTAATTTAATCATTCAATATTTGAAAAAATAAATAATTAAATACAAATATCTCAAAATTATGTATTTATTTACATTAAATAATCAAAATACATATATTAATTATAAATGTCAAATATCACAATTCGATATTTAATAAATGGCCAAAACATGTATCTTCGTTTAACCGTTTTAAACGACTTATAAATAATCTGTATTATTTATAAAAGTTGCCCAAGTGGCCCAACGAGTATATCTCATTAGTGAGACTCTCTAGGTTCAGGCATATCCGTCACGAAATCTAATTTCGTGTCCATAATTTACCCACCCGTAAATTATGACAAACACAGATAAAATCTTGAACCATACAGGTCGAGGTCACCGCATACGTATAATCCTTTCGTCATAGGTATCCGGATGGTGACATGACTGTCATCTAAGTGTGGAGGATACCTCATATATCCACAGTGGTACCTCAAGTCTGAGGATCACTATGCTCGCTCAACCCGAGAAGATTCTTATTGACATTGGTGTACCATCTATTAAAAATCTTCGATGAGTCGTTCAATGTTTATCTGATATAAATACCTATGTGTCTCTACGAGTCTCCCGAGACTCATGGTTCATTCAGAAACCATTAGAATCCAACATTCCAATATACGACACGTACCGGTCTCAGCAGGTTTCCTCACTGACCAAGTAATTGTAAACCTTGACTAGGAACAGTTAAAAAATGATACTATTATGATACCGCTCAATGTCAATTGCGACACTTTTGCAACTGTATCATAACCAATCACTCTATGGTCATTTACGTCTTTACCATAAAATAAAAGAATTTATATTAAAGAAACTGTCTATTTTATTCATCAATAAAATATTTACAAAAGTATTTACAGGGAAATACATAAGAAATTGGCGCTTAGAGCACCAACCCTAACAAAATCTCCCACTTGCTCTAGTGCCAATATCGATTGTATCTAATACCCATCCACTCTACATACTTATCGAATAACTTCGGAGGTATGGCCATTGTGAGCGGGTCTGCTATATTATCTTCACTAGGAACTTTGCACACGATAATGTCACCTCACGACACAATCTCTCGAATAATGTGGTACTTTCGTTCCACATGCTTCGACTTTTGATGCGCCCTCGGTTCTTTTGCTTACGCAATGGCACCAGTATTATCACAGTATAGTGGAATCAGATTCTCGATACTTGGGATAACTCCCAGTTATGTGATAAACTTCTTAAGCCAAACAGCTTCTTTTGTAGCTTCAGAAGCAGCAATATATTCCGCCTCTGTGGTGGAATCAGTTGTAGACCTCTGTTTCGAACTTTTCCAATAAACTGCACCTCCGTTAAGGGTATATACGAATCCTGATGTAGACTTTCTATCATCGGGATCCGATTTGAAATCAGAATCCGTATACCCGTTAATATGCAGTACATTTCCTTCATAAATGATAAACTTATCCTTAGTACATTTAAGATACTTCAGGATATGTTTAACAGCCATCCAATGGTCATTTCCTATATTGGACTGATATCTACTGGTTATACTAACCGCGTAGCTAATATCAGGCCTCGTACATAACATGGCATACAGAATGCTACCCAAACATGAAGCATAAGGTTGATTAGACACTGACACATATTCTTCGTAAGATGAATGACATGTCTGAACGGTAAATTTATCGTCTTATAGTTAGCAAAATTGCACTGTTCTAAGACCTTATCTATCTACGAAGATTGGGATAACCCTATAAGCTTCATGTCTCTATCTCTATAAGCTTTATACCCAAGATATAAGAAGCTTCACCCAGGTCCTTCATGGAGAAATTCTTACAGAAGTAAGTTTTGACGCCTTTCATCATTCTTATATCATTCCAATGATTAGGATGTCATCAGCATAGAGAACTAAAAATACAATCATACTCCCACTGACATTCTGGTACACATAGGATCTTCTGCATTCTTGAGAAAACCAAACAATCTAATAATATCATCGAATCGAAGATTCCAACTTCGCGAAGCTTGTTTAAATCCATAAATAGACTTCTTAAGCTTACAAACCATGTCTGAGGTTTCGCTGGACACAAAACCCTCCGGATGTTCCATATAGATTTCTTCATCAAGAAACCCATTAGGAAAAGCCGTTTTGACATCCATTTGCCAAATCTCATAATCATGGTAAACAGCAATAGACATCGCAACTGGTGAAAAGATTTCATCGTAGTCGACACCAGGCCACTGCATGTAACCTTTAGCTACCAATCTGGTCTTAAAGCTTTCAACATTTCTGTCAGGCTCATGCTTCCTCTTGTAAACCCATTTACTACCGATAGGAACAAGTCCTTCAGGAAGCGGAACCAAGTCCCCGACTTGATTCTGATGCATAGAGTCTAACTCTGATTTCATGGCCTCTTGCCACTTCGCGGAGTCAATGTCCAACCTCGCTTCTCTATAGGTATAAATCTATTCGACCAAGAGAACATCCAGACTCTTTTCTTGTATCAAATACAAGCGTTCAGGAGGTTTCGACACCTTTTGAGACCTACAGAGTGTGTGTTGAAGGCCCTTCATCTATTTGAACGTCAGGTTCCCGTTGGTTTCTAATATAGGTCCCAAGATCAACAAATTCAAGCAAGAAAATGCATGAATACATCAAGTAATAATGGCGGAAACATATACTCACAATGATTGGTTTGATGCTAGGAAGAACAAAACCCATTTCATTCCTTATACAAGCTCGGAAATGAGCATCTTGGACTGGTGGTGTGCTCGGTTTTGGCCTCCTTTGTTCCTCCAAGAATCGGCCATTGAAGACTCCATTGAAGCTCCAAGCTTCAAGCTTTCCATGCTCAAGTGTTCACTACCCTATCACCTTGTAATGTCCCATGGTGTGTGCTAGCACTTCTTCTTCTTTATTGCTTCTCATTAATTCGGCCATAACCAGAAAATGGAGAGAAGAATCGGCTCCAAGCCGTGTGAGGAAAAAGAGAAAATGAGAGGGAAAAGGGTTTCCTTTGTGAAAAACGTGAATCACCCTTGGAGAGAGAGAAATAAATGTTTTGTATATCATTTTATTATTATTATTTACCAAGTAAATAAAGAATAAAACATATACCACTTTTACTTTCAAAAAGTAAAGTAAAAGTCAAAAGGCAAATAGCAAAGTACAAGTCATATCAACTTTATGCCCATCACTTTTACTATTCACATCAAGTCACTTTATTAAAGTGACAACATGTCATGTCACATCACTCAAAGTGACAAGTGATTTGACAATTGATGTGACTAGCGATTTGACGCTTGGTGTGACTTGCGTGCCGTGCTCGAATTCGAAATACGAATGCGCTCTTAATCACTCTCGGGCTCGGGTTCGCTAATTCCAAAATAACGAATTTTCCGTCGCATCGTAATTAAATGATTACGCCTAGTGAAATCACTATTCACGTCGCTAACGAATTAATTCTAAATTAATTCGTTCGCCCGAATTAAAATCTAATTTTAATTCCGCGTCGAAATCCAATTCGTATAATATATGAATATATTATTTTATCGATTAATTCCAAATTAATCGTTCTCTCTCTTTTATTAATATTTTATCCTAGATAAAATATCTCCGTAATTAATCCCAGATTAATTTTCTCTCTCGTCGAATTAATCCCAGATTAATTATAGTGCGAGTCATACATCATCGGTGAATCTTTGGGGAGCGACCCATGAGACCTCCGGATATGTTGGCAGTAAATACGGTCATCGGACTATCCGAACACGTAAGTACCTCGTACTACATTATACCGATTTACGAGACAAGGTTGGCTTCTAGCAAAGCGCCATGCCTACCCAATTCTCCGGAAATATCCTTACAGGAATATATGATCTATATCAAGCGTAGTATACCGTAGTATCGCGTATTTGTCCAGTATCGGATGATCACGTGCTAGGCATGGGGCTGTATTGTGTCTGCCCCGTACGAAGCACATATCGGATGTCTAGTAACTAGTCTCTATAATCGGATAAACATGACCTAGTCATAATATCCCGATAACTCGAGTATTTAAGAGAACGAGTTCCGTATCCTACGTGACTGTCATCTCCACTATGACTGGAGTGATACTTCCGTCTTGACATCACACCCAACACACTATGATTCTCAATATACCCAGAATTGGCGTACTCAGAACCGGTTAAAGCCCTGGACGACCTCAACTAAAGTATATCGATTGTCGTAAGTATTAGCGGTGCACGTCTCAGGTTAAGACCAAATACACCTACCCTGATTGCAGACTCTCATAGACACATAGTCATACTACCAATGGGATTCCGCGGGGTCAATCCAGAGCGAAGTTGTTTCCCGTACCATCGGTGAAACACAACCTCCTATTACACTTGCATGAGTATCCTATACCCAAATATATGAGAACTATGTCGGTGTGTCCTCACACACGCGCACAAGTGCAATACTAGTCTTTTACGTATTTATCGATGTCCAATCTCGATAATACTCTGACTAGGGATATTTAACGATTTATCCTTCGTGGACTGATACTGTCTCATATCATTCTCAGTCCAGGAACAAATCATAGGGACCTCTCATCATTTATACATCTAGGTGATCTAATCAAAAATGATAAGAGTGCAATCTCCTTTATTACATAGTTAATTTGCACAACAACACCGTGATCTGTACAAATAGTGACGATATGGGTCATAATTGTCCAACAATCTCCCACTTGGCCTATAGCCAGTCACTCGAGTGTCTTACACCTGAACTATGTATAGTTGGCTCAAACTGCTGAGAAAAGCTTTCGTCAGCGGAGTTGCATGATTATCATCTTGATACGATTCATTCGATCATCACATCGCAACGATGTATGATCCGAACGAATCAGATGAATATGCAAGTATGTATCTGGATCGTTGATGAGACCATTAATTCTTTAGCCTGTGTTGATGCCTAGCTCAGCTGCTAACAGAACTATATCTAATCTAATTAGATATGTATCAACCCAAATGACTTCTATTGCTGCCTCAGCTGCTGCAATTAACCCGCATTTGTTGTTTATTCGGTAACAGTATCTTGCGTGGAAGATTTCCAGCTCACTGCACCGTTATTCAAACTGTATAGTACCGTTTGTGACTTTTAGTCGTCCTTAACAGTTATAGGAAACTTGCTACAGTGATCCCAGTCACTTCAAGTTCTCCTTCTCCATAGACTAAGATAGTATCCTTAGTTCTCTAAGATACTAACGGGTGTTCCTAACATCAATCCAATGACTATCACTCGGATTAGTTTGTTTGTGAATCCATATGCTCAAAGCGTATGATACACCAGGTCTTGTACATTTTTCAATGTACAGTTCCACGGAGAGTATTTCGAAAGCCAAGCTTTCGCCGACATTTATTTTATGGGAATATCATTTCCAAGAAATGACGTATTATAATTATTTTATAGGACAGCCACTGTCAGTGCGCTCCCACTAACCCTCTTATTTACACAAGAATCATTTTCGTTTTGAATTAAATATTAATTATTATGATTACATCAAAACGATAATTCCAAGAACCTAATGCTTGCTTCAATCCAATCAAAGATCGAATAACAAGCATTATCCAAATGGATTTACCGTGGCAACAGGTAAAAGGTTGAATCGTAATCAACACAATGTTGATAACGATACCTTTCCGTTAAAGCCTAGCTTTATACGTTGGTATGTTGCCATCCATGTACGTCTTCCTTGAAGACTTATAGTACCAGTAGGCACAATACCTTGTGGTACATCAACTAGTATCAAACTGGTTGATATACATGGAATCCATTTCGGATTATATGGCACTTTGCCATAATTAGGGAGTGATACCTAGTATCACTTCCTTATACGTAGCCAGTTGGTATTCCTCAATAAGAAAGACATCTTTATGAGGTGAGATCAGAAACCCATACCTCAGGTTGTTTTCTGACTCTCTCTGATCTACGCGGTTCTTGTGTATTCAAAGATTAATGGTATAGTTTCATCCTTGATGAACTATTTATGTTCCATTATGATTTGGTGCCTTGAACAGTATTACTCCGATTTTTCATCGAGTTATACTATCCTCTCACTTACCACTTCATATTGGTATTCCTCTTAGAAAAATCGCATGGTGAGCAACAATCTAATTGTTCTCATGTGAGGTGTATAAATACAATACTTATGGTATCCCTAGGATGACCTACAATTGGCACTTATCCTATTTGGGTTTTAGTTTGGTATCATCCAAACATATGCCAAGCATACCCAAATGGTCAGGAATGAGAAACCCGGTTTCTTTCCCGTTCATATCTAATATGATATCTGTCAAACAGATTATTATGGAACCTTATTCAAAATAAGTTCTTGCACTGTTTAAAGCTTATCCGTTGAAGGAAATGGTAGCTCAGAGCGACTCGTGATTAACCTTATTATGTCTAACAAAATTCGGTTATTCCTGTTCGGACACACCGTCAAACTGACGTGTTCCGGGAGGAGTCCTCATTGAAAGAATACTATACTCTTTCAAGTATACGAGAAACTTACTGCTTAAGTATTTTCATTACGGTTTTACCGTGACGGTTATTACTTTAGCTGATCTGTTTGTTTATTTCGTGTCGAAACTGTGAAAGTTCCGATTTGTGTTTTAAAAGAAACACATAACCATAACGCGATGCCACATCCGTACAGGTCACGAAATATTCATATCCACCTCTAGCCTAGCTAGACATGGGTCCACTTGCTTCACTATGAACTAGGGCTAACAGATCAGAGGCATTTACACTTTTACCAAGTAAATAGTGCTATAGGCACTTTGCCCAATAAACTAGATTCGTAGACTTATTTGAATGGAATCAAATTAGTCCTAGTACCCACTCTTCGAAAGTGTGGATATACGAGTCTTGTTTGATTGTGTCCCAGACAACAATGCCACAATTAGTTCTTTCTGATCAAATCAGTTTGAGCTATTTATTTGTCATGTTATATATTTGAGATATTATTTACATTCAAAATATAAATGTGTTATTCACATCTAATGTGATTATCTCAATATTATCTTTATATAATAAAACACTTTAGTGTTCTAGAATATAAAGGTACACCGCAGCGGTTTATACGCGATATAGAGATAATGTTCTAGTCAAACTAGTTACATTTTAACAGTTTCCTAATTTAAGTACACACCTGAAGGGCAGTTCCTAAACTTAGGTATCTACGGTTAAAACATCGACTATCGTCCCGTTTTCAATTCGTAGAGTAATCTCGTCTGAAGTCAGTATTCTGTTTAAAGCAGATTCTATACAACAGTACATATTTATGTATCACACTAAGTATTTAAAATCCAATTTCAATACTAGTTGTGAACATAATTATGACAAACATATTTGAAGTAAGAGTCTTGCTCGTCTTCAATTCCTTCTTAGAATATATCCTTTTATCTTCCCAAAAGATTATAATGATTTTGCCTTTACCAATTTCAACATTCCAGTAGCCTTTGGCCAAGCCTCGGGTTCTAGAATATCGAAGTAAGGTGCGTCTTGCGCTACTTGCCTAATTGCAAAGTTTGACTTTGTCTCTTGAGAACAATCATTAATTCTCCAAGAATTATTTATTGCAATTTAGTATTTCAAAGATCTAAAATAGATCCATGAAAATCCTTCAATTTCATTATCATACTTTAAGGATCTAATCCTTAATTCTGATTCAGAAATTAAGGAGTCTACTTCGACAAGCTTAATGGATTAAGCGCTAAAGTTATCATTACATGAATATTCCAATTATCATATTCCACTTATTTACTTAACTCCGGGCTTTAGGCATAATTCATTATTTTATCAAATAAAATAAATTATTAATTTCCAAGACCATCTGAGATTATTCCAATTTGAAAATTAAAGTCGTTTAAATACATTTTCACCCAGGATTATGTTTTAAACACTAATCTTTCATTTCTATCTTGATTCTAATAGTCCAACTATTTAATCAACGATTGTTTGGTACTATTGATTATAATTATATAATAGTCCAACTATATAATCAAATATAATTTAAATTAATTAACCTCAATTACATTGATTACTATAATCCAATTATAAAATCAACTGTAAATCGAAATTAATTAATTCAAATATATGATTAATATAATCCAATTATATATAATCAACTATAATACAGTCCAACTGTTATTTAAAACAACAATCTAAATATTAGTCCAACTAACATTTAATCTAACGACGAAATAATTTGAATGAGCGGTATCGTATGGCGAGTAATTGAACGAGTATTGCTAATTCAATTCTTGCCTCCCACTATTTTTCTGCGAGCCTCTAACCCTCTGTCGAGTACTCGGGAAACCGTGTTTCCTAGTGGGCTAAGATCCCGTTAAATATCACACAATCTTGACTTTGGCCAACAAATTGTATGATAATTAACTAGGTAGATCTCTAAGATCAATTGGATCCAATCCAATTCCTAGATCCGGTAGGAGGACGTCCAAGTCCGAAACATATATCTTATATATGCCAATACATCCAATGTATTACCTAACCTTTTTCCTCTGAATCAACTAAGCCTTGGCTTTGGCACAACAAACTTAGTGATCCCAGTCAAGCGCGACCCATTGACCATGGAAAGCTTCGTAATCAATGTCGATGGACAAGAAGTGGTCTTGACTTTGGCCAACAAACCACAACTTTGACAAGACACTGATATGGAACAAAGCCTTCGTGATTCAAACACATCTTCGACAGACAAAGGCCTTGACTTTGGACAACAAACCAATGCCGTCTTAGATCTTGAGTAAGAATCACTCAATGGAAGGAAAGACGCTTAATATTATTTGAGGGTTTTTCGCGTGCAAATTGGCAACCAATTTATTATCTTTGTTAAGGTCTCATCATCATACACCCTTAAACATGCATTCTAAACACATAATAAAATGCATAAGAAATAAAATAATAATGATATACAGATGGATACTTTACATTGATCCTAGATCAAATCTCTCATTTTCTCTCTCTAAAGCTAGCACATGTATTTACTTCTACCCGTTACACTACACTTCTAAAGAAACCTCATTTACATTGAGGGGAATAGGTGAGAAGAGAATACAAAGAGTATAGAGGTGATAAGGCTGGACTCGCAGGTCCAATTAATAAATCAAATTTATTACAATTTCCAAAATTATCCCACCCGACTAATATCCATCCGATATACATTATTCATGCATCGCAACCATGTATTCATACAAGCATGTTATCAATCAATCTAATCCAATTAATTAATTAGATAATTAGTGATCATCCAATGTTCAAACAACGATTTGATTTTCTTGCTCGAGTCAAACTCATTTTGCGAATAAGTACACAAAGTACGAATTCTCGAATTAAATTAAACTACATAATTAAATCCAATTTAATACGTATTTAATTCTAATTCTCTATTTAATTCCAAATTAAATATTACACTTTTATTAACGAACCTTCTATGATTTAAATTCCAAATTCAATCGTTATGGGTCTCAAAGCCCGATTAACGTCCAACGTTTATTTAATTAAAGTCCAATGGGCTTTTAATTAATTTCTTAAGGCGTGGACTTTTGGTCAAACCGATAACCAAAGTCCAATCCGGGAGTTACCCCATAAGCCTTTAAATTAATTTTGGCCCATTAGGCCCAATTAAATAATTAAGGTCCATTAAGTCATAATTGGACTTTATGGATGCGGTTTGGGCCTAATTGGATCCAACCAATTTTGCCTAAACCTAACTTTGTACAACAAAGCTCAAAAGCCCAATTACAACTTATAAGGCCCAATTTCCAAAAACAAGCCCAATTAATTAACTTATAAAATTCCAAATTTCATAATTAATTAACCTAAGTGTCATACATAATTAACCACCTAATTAATATTTGTAAAACATCAATTAGCATACTTAATCATGCATTTCTACATCAAATAGTGTCCAACACAATTATCAAAATCAAACTCATTTTACATGCTTTAAAGTCTATCGGCAATTTGGGGATTTTACGTCCGATTCGAATTCAATCCAATTAATTTCACAATCGACATTCAATCATATTCCCGAATGATTTCCAACACATCCAATGTTTAAAAATCAAAAAATTCCAAGACAATATGGGTTATTTGTATTCGGCCAACATAAGCAATTTGGGAAAATTGTTCCAAACTAATTTTCATCAAATTGATCCAATCAATCCTCAATTAAACATACTTTAAGCATTCTAAATCATCCAATTTCATCAAACATACTCAAAATCAAGTTATACCCAAATTTGTTAATCTTGGCCAACACACAATTTGGGGAAAAATGGATCCAACCAAATTCCATGAAATTGAACATATACAACTTCAATTCATCAACATGTAAGCATACTTAATCAATCAATTTAACCAAATCATGCTTCAATTGATTTTACCCAATTTATCATGCCCAAATTTAGGGAAAAATGGATCCAACCAAATTTCTTGAAATTGATCATGCACAACATCAATTCAACCTCATTCAAGCATACTATATCAAACAATTTAAGCAATTGATGCTCAAATTGAGTTTACCCAATTTTAACCCTAACTTTTTCATGCTTGAACTAAGCTCATAGATACCATTGTTGGTTTCTAATATAGGTCCCAAGATCAACAAATTCAAGCAAGAAATCGCATGAATACATCAAGGAATAATGGCGGAAACATATACTCACAATGATTGGTTTGATGCTAGGAAGAACAAAACTCATTTCCTTCCTTATACAAGCTCGGCAATGAGCATCTTGGACTGGTGGTGTGCTCGGTTTTGGCCTCCTTTGTTCCTCCATGAATCGGCCATTGAAGACTCCATTGAAGCTCCAAGCGTCAAGCTTTCCATGCTCAAGTGTTCACTACCCTATCACCTTGTAATGACCCATGGTGTGTGCTAGCACTTCTTCTTCTTTATTGCTTCTCATTAATTCGGCCATAACCAGAAAATGGAGAGAAGAATCAGCTCCAAGCCGTGTGAGGAAGAAGAGAAAATGAGAGGGAAAAGGGTTTCCTTTGTGAAAAACGTGAATCACCCTTGGAGAGAGAGAAATTAATGTTTTGTATATCATTTTATTATTATTATTTACCAAGTAAATAAAGAATAAAGCATATATCACTTTTACTTTCAAAAAGTAAAGTAAAAGTCAAAAGGCAAAAAGCAAAGTACAAGTCATATCAACTTTATGCTCATCACTTTTACTATTCACATCAAGTCACTTTATTAAAGTGACAACATGTCATGTCACATCACTCAAAGTGACAAGCGATTTGACAATTGATGCGACTAGCGATTTGACGCTTGATGTGACTTGCGTGCCGCGTTCGAATTCGAAATGCGAATGCACTCTCAATCACTCTCGGGCTCGGGTTCGCTAATTCCAAATTAACGAATTTTCCATCGCGTCGTAATTAAATGATTACGCCTAGCGAAATCACTATTCACATCGCTAAACGAATTAATTCTAAATTAATTCGTTCGCCTGAATTAAAATCCAATTTTAATTTCGCGTCGAAATCCAATTTCGTATAATATATCGAATATATTATTTTATCGATTAATTCCAAATTAATCGTTCTCTCTCTTTTATTAATATTTTATCCTAGATAAAATATCTTTGTAATTAATCCCAGATTAATTTTCTCTCTCATCGAATTAATCCCAGATTAATTATAGTGCGAGTCATACATCATCGGTGAATCTTTGGGGAGCGACCCATGAGACCTCCGGATATGTTGCAGTAAATACGGTCGTCGGACTATCCAAACACGTAGTACCGACTCGTACTACATTTATACCGATTTACGAGACAAGGTTGGCTTCTAGCAAAGCGCCATGCCTACCTAATTCTCCGGAAATATCCTTACAGGAATATATGATCTATATCAAGCGTAGTATACCGTAGTATCGCGTATTTCTTTCCAGTATCGGATGATCACGTGCTAGGCCTGGGGCTGTAATTGTGTCTGCCCCGTACGAAGCACATATCGGATGTCTAGTAACTAGTCTCTATAATCGGATAAACATGACCTAGTCATAATATCCCGATAACTCGAGTATTTAAGAGAACGAGTTCCGTATCCTACGTGGACTGTCATCTCCACTATGACTGGAGTGATACTTCCGTCTTGACATCACACCCACACACTATGATTCTCAATATACCCAGAATTGGCGTACTCAGAACCGGTTAAAGCCCTGGACGACCTCAACTAAAGTATATCGATTGTCGTAAGTATTAGCGGTGCACGTCTCAGGTTAAGACCAAATACACCTACCCTGATTGCAGACTCCCATAGACACATAGTCATACTACCAATGGTATTCCGCAGGGTCAATCCATAGCGAAGCTGTTTCCCGTACCATCGGTGAAACACAACCTTCTATTACACTTGCATGAGTATCTTATACCCAAATATATGAGAACTATGTCGTTGTGTCCTCACACACGCGCACAAGTGCAATACTAGTCTTTTACGTATTTATCGATGTCCAATCTCGATAATACTCTGACTAGGGATATTTAACGATTTATCCTTCGTGGACTGATATTGTCTCATATCATTCTCAGTCCAGGAACAAATCATAGGGACCTCTCATCATTTATACATCTAGGTGATCTAATCAAAAATGATAAGAGTGCAATCTCCTTTATTACATAGTTAATTTGCACAACAACACCGTGATCTGTACAAATAGTGACGCTATGGGTCATAATTGTCCAACAGTTCCTCCACTGGTTCGTTGGTTCCAGGTTGTACTTCAACAAGTTCAACCTGTCTATGATTACCTCCTTCAGACAAAAATTCATTCTCAAGAAATTTTGCGAAGCGAGCTGTGAACACATTTTGATGCTCGGTATCATAGAACAAATATCATTTCATATTTGAAGGATATCCAACAAACCTAAACTTCTGACCTCGAGGCAAAAACTTATCTTGCTGAGCCACCCTGACATAGGCAGAACAGCCCCAAATCTTGACATAATTAAGATTCAGTTTCATACCAGTCCATATCTGTTATGGAGTTATAGAAATAGCCTTGGAAGAAGTCTTATTCAAAAGATGTGCAGCAGTTAAAAGAGCATAACCCCATAAATAATAGGGCAAATCGGTAAAACTCAACATCGATCGGACCATGTCCAATAAAGTTCGATTTCTCCTTTCGGACACTCCATTGTGATGTGGAGTACCCGAAGGAGTATATTGAGCGAGAATCTCATTCTCCTTTAAATAATCAGTGAACTCGGCGCTCATATATTCACCGCCCCAATCAGATCGAAGATATTAATATATTTACCAGTTTGTTTTTCTACTTCATTTCAGAATTCTTTGAACTTTTCAAAGGTTTTCAATTTATGTTTCATCAAATAAACATAACCATACCGTGATAGATCATCGGTAAAGGTAACGAAATAGGAAAAAATATTGTGAGCAGTTGACTCATGGGACCACATACATCAGAATGTATTAGTTTCAATAAGTCAGTGGCTCGGTGTCCTACACCCGAAAATGGGGCTTTGGTCATCTTACCTCGAATACAAGATTCACAAGTTGGATAAGGTTCAATGGTGAGATAAGATATCAAACCATTCCTAACCAACTGGGTTAGGCAATTCACGCCAATATGACCCAAACTCATATGCCACAGTTCAGTAATATTTATATCATCTACTTTACGTTTATTAATTCCAGCATTAAGATATCTTGTGAGATATGCAAAATATAATGACCATGTTCATTTGGACAAACAAGGATCTTAACATTATATATATCATATAAATACAAATAAGTTCTTAATATTTACATTATAGCCATCAGTATCTAATACAAAAAGCGATATAATGTTCACAACACATCCAGGTACAAAAAAAAAGTCATGCAACAAAAGGCTCCCACTGGGTAGGGGAATCTCGCATAAGCCCACAACAACCGCATCCAAAGAGTCACCACTCCCGAACCGCAATTGCATCTCCCCAGATTTTAGCCGTCTACTTTCCTTCAGCACATGTAACGAATTACAAATGTGAATCGGACAAGCAGAATCCAAAATCCAACTGGATGATATAGCTTCACAAGCTAAAAAGATATCAATAATGGGAAAAATAAAAGAACCTGAAGTATATGCTCTTTCCTTTCTGATCTGGGCCAGGTAATCAGGACGGTTCCTCTTCCAATGGCCGATCTTGCTGCAGTGGTGGCATTTGTCTTCAACAGCTCTCTTGGGTTTAGCTATCTTACCCTAGGGTGGAAGATTTATACCCTTCATTTTCCCCTTATATTTAGAATTGGAAGAAACAGGAAGAGCGTGGGTTTAGGAGGGTGAGTCGGTACTCTTTTCCTCAAATCTTCCTCCGCTGTTACTAGCATCTAATGCATCTCTTGGAAAGTACAGCTAATCTCATTCATGTTGAAACACAAATTGGCGATATGAACCCGGTAGAGATCCAAGAATGACACTTCGTCCTAAAGTGTCATTAAGAGGGAAATTGTAGCGCCTCAAATATACGTAAATTCATTGTCAATTACTCAATAGTGACTCCTAAATTTTGGACCTGGCCGTTTCTCATTGTGACAGCTTTGGCACGTTCACAAGGAGGCGTACCAAGGTTAAACTTGTCAATGATTAATTCAAGATACTTGCGTAGTCCTGACAGCTTTGGCACGTTCAGGATTTTCGCTTTCGCTTGAGTTTATCTAGTATAACATATAAATCCGGTATGGATAAATTTCTATCAACTACACCCTTACTGCTTTGGCACGATCTCAGATGCAGCCATAGAACAGATATCCACAAACCGTATTGACAAGGCGGACCAAGAAATATGTATCTAATACATATTACTTACACAACCTAATTAAAAAGGGATTTTCCGTAAAGATGAAATATATTTAATTTAATCAAATTAAATAAATATAAGCATGTATCATGTAAGAACATAATTAAAACATTGAATTTAAAGGCTTATTCATATCATATGTCGAGGCTCAGACCTGCTCTGATATCATTTTTGTTAGGATTTTGGGTGGTAATTCGGGTAAACGCAGCGGATAGCGGAAAATCAAAATTTTCCGACTTCAATTATTTTTCTTGGGTAATTAAAATAAACTATTTATTTCAATTACTCAATATATAATAACTGAAATTTTTACCCAAAAATCAGATTTTTCAGAAATTACCAATTTGTCCCAAAACTTTGAATTTTAATCATTTTAGTCTAAAATTGTCAAAAATAATTTTAATTGATTCCAAATCAATTCCAAAATGATTTATTTATGTCTAATACATAAAGTTTCAGTTTTACATTTTCAAAAAATAATTTTTCCAAAATTTCCAAATGGTCCCTCGATTTTCAAGAATTTATAATTTGGTCCCTTATGTTCAAAACATGCCCAAATCAATTCCAAAAATTCCCAAAATTTATATACAGCATATATGCATCTAAACTCATCACATATATGAAAAGCCCCAATTTTGGTGAAGGTTGGAACCCTAATTTCTCAATTTCATAAATTAATGAAATTAACATCAAATTAATTCAATTCAATGTTTTAATTCAATTTTTTAAACACCAATTGAGTCTCACCATCATGAAATACCTTAAGAATAATTCTAGGCCTACATGAGTAGATAATAGACTCTAGAATGGCAACTTGCCATCAAAATGGCAAAAAGTGTGCTTAATAAACAATTTAAAGCAAACTAGTTTAATATACATCCTTCCATCCTTCATTCAAGCCCCAAATCATCAAAACACAACCTTGAAAGAGTATAAAACAAGCTAGGCTACACATATTGAAGCTTAGTATGCTAGAAATATTTTTCATTAAAGGGAAAGTAAGAAAAAAACTTACTAAAATGCTTCATTTCCAAGGTTTTTCTTCCTTTTTCCCTTTTGCTCTCTTTCTTTCCTTTGTATTTGATTTTTAGGGTTTTAGAATGATGAAACAAAAAATGAAAACATGGCTTATATATTTATTCCCAAAAGCCACGAAAATTAGAAAAATATTGGCCAAGTTTTTCATTTTATTTTCATTAAATAATTGGATAAAGTTAGAATATTTGTGGTGATAATACATTAAATATTTTAATATTTATCACAAATAAATCAATAAAAACAAGCCATTTAAACCAATTAAAAATGGCCATTTTATCCAATTAAAACATGTCATCTATCTTACTTTATTAAGTGATTAAGATATTAAATATTTAATTAATTTAATCATTCAACATTTGAAAAAATTAATAATTAAATACAAATATCTCAAATATATGTATTATATTCACATTAAATAATCAAAATACATATATTACTTATAAATGTCAAATATCACAATTCGACATTTAATAAATGGCCAAAACATGTATTTTCGTTTAACCGTTAAATGGCTTATAAATAATTCGTATTATATAAAAGTTGCCCTAGTGCCCAATGAGTATATCTCACTAGTGAGACTCTCTAGGTTCATACATATCCGTCACGAAATCCAATTTTGTTTCCATAATTTACCCACCCGTAAATTATGACTAACACTGATAAATCCTGAACCATACAGGTTGAGGTCACCGCATACGTATAATCCTTCCGTCACAAGTATCCGGATTATCCCAGAGATATAGATATAAACATCAAATCTCTTTAGGTATAATCCCGTCGATGAAACTATTAGCAATCTCTTAAATAACATTTAGAACTGATTTCTACAGTGTACCATGGGCCCATGGGTTTTAACAGATTGCTAATTTTTGATACCTATGCTCTGTACACAGAACTGACGAATCCTATCTTGATACACACAGGATATCATGAGGATCAGTCCATACCCAACGAACAGGCAGAGGTATGATCTAAATAGATTGGTGACGTGACTGTCATCTAAGTGTGGAGGATACCTCATATATCTACAGTGGTACCTCAAGTCTGAGGAGCACTATGCTCACTCGACCCGAGAAGATTCTTATTGACATTGGTGTACCATCTATTAAGAATCTTCGACAAGTCGTTCAATGTTTATCTAATATAAACACCTATGTGTCTATACGAGTCTCCTGAGACTCATGGTTCATTCAGAAACCATTAGAATCCAACATTCCAATATATGACACGTACCGGTCTCAGCGGGTTTACTTACTGACCAAGTAATTATAAACCTTGACCAGGAACAGTTAAGAAATGATAATGTTATGATACCGCTTAATGTCAGTTGCGATGCTTTTGAAACTGTATCATAACCAATCACTCTATGGTCATTTACGTTTTTACCATAAAATAAAAAAATTTATATTAAAGAAACTGTCTATTTTATTCATCACTAAAATATTTACAAAAGTATTTATAGGGAAATACATAAGAAATTGGTGCTCAGAGCACCAACCCTAACATAAACATGATGGGAAAAACCCTAAAAGATAAAACAAACTGAAGAAGGAGAAAGAAGAAGAAATCTTACCGTGGAGAATGAGATGAGGCCGAAAATTGGTAGAGGAGGGCCACAAAACACCAGAAGGATGGAGAGGGAATGAGGAGAGCCATGAAGAAGAGAAGAGAAGAAAAAACGTGCGAACTCACAAAACACAAAAAAAGAATATAAATACCTAGAAAATGTGCGAATGGGTATCAAACGTAAGGCATTGGCAAATAAATGTTCAAACGAGAGAAAAATGATACATAAACAAAAAAGGGTATGGAGGAAAATATTCGAATGGTAAAAAAAAGTACACGAATGAAAAGGGTCTGGAGGAAAATGTTCGAACGGGAAGCGAACGGACTTCGAACGTAAATAGATAGACAAGTACCCAAACATAACTCAAGCACCATACAACAAAATGATAATTCAATATTTGCTTCATCCAGAGCAATTGAGTGCAACAACTCCCAACTGTCACGTATTCTACTTCGATCGTGGATAATGATACGACATTCTAATTCTTGCCTATCCAAGCTACAAGATTTGTACCCACATAAAAGCATCCACTAGTGGTGCTCTTCCTATCTTCTGCGCAACTGGCCCAATCAGCATCAGAGTAACCAGCTAGGACAATATTGGAGTTCTCAGTATACATTAACCCATATTCGATATTGCTATGAATGTAATGAATTATACGTTTGACAGGACTCAAATGAGATTCCTTAGGATTTACCTGAAAATGAGCACAAACTCATCCACTAAATGCAATTTTAGGTCTGCTTACTGTTAAGTAAAACAAACTATGTATCATACTTCTGTATAGTATGATCCACATTGGTGCCCGATAAATCACTATTAAGCTTCAAACTAGTACTCATGAGAGTTCTAGTGTTTTTCTTACATTCCAATCCGAATTATTTGACAATATACTTGATTGAGAGATAAACGTCTCATTTCCAAGTTGCTTAACTTGGGGCCCAAGAAAATAATTTAGCTCTCCTATCATATTTATCTCAAAGTCATATGTCATAGCATCGGTAAACTTATGTGCAACGGAGTCACGAGGTGAATCAAAAATAATATCATCGACATATAATTGAGCAATGGTAATTATGCCATTGTCCTTTTGAATAAACATAGTTCGGTCAACTCCCCCTCGAGAGTAACCATGATGTAAAAGATAGAAGGCGAGTCTATTATACCCAGCTCTAGGAGCTTGTTTGAGACCATACATGACTTTCTTCAACCTACAGACAGAGTTGGGATGATCAATATCCACAAATCCTTTGGGTTTGCTCTACATATACTTCTTCTTGTAGAATATCATTCAAGAATGTAATTTTGACATCCATATAATACAACTTGAATCTCATACTA
Organism: Zanthoxylum bungeanum; assembly: GCA_019454045.1. NCBI lineage: Eukaryota > Viridiplantae > Streptophyta > Magnoliopsida > Sapindales > Rutaceae > Zanthoxylum > Zanthoxylum bungeanum. The sequence continues at coordinate 38,532 of SKCR01040675.1, forward strand.
CATGCTACTGCCAGAAGAATATAATAGATTCTAACCTGCCACTGGGGAAAATATCTTATCATAATCTATTCCTTCAACCTAGGTATAGCCTTGGGTCACTAATCGAGTGTTATTCCTTGTTATGGTACCATGTTCATCAGTCCTGTTCTTGAAGATCCACTTGGTCCCAGTCATATTTGTATTATGAGGTCTAGGCACAAGGTGACAGACATCATTACAGGTGAAATTGATTTAGTTCTTCATCCATAGCGTTCACCCAGCACTCGTCCAAAAGAGCCTCTTCAACTTTTTAGGCTCAATCTGAGACACATAACAAGCCAATGATAATTAATAAATGATTTTCCATGTAGTCTCAACCCTATACGATATCACCAAGAACGTTCTCTTTAGGGTGATTCAGCTTGACACGAGATGACAAGATTAACTCATGTGGTTTATTACTCTTTTGGGAGGTATATTTATCAGGATGATCAGATGTAATCGTGTTGTCAGGCGTTCCTACATTATCAGATTCTCCATCACAGTCAATAATAGGAACTGACTCCCCCTTAGCATTAGGACTATGGTTAGCATCGTCCACAGTCACATTGACAGTTTCCATAACCGTAAGAGTTTGTGTATTAAACACTTTATAGGCTCTACTGTTCTAAGAGTATCCTAAAAACATGCCATCATCATTTTTGGAATCAAACTTTGCGAGATTCTATCTGTCTCTCAGAATGTAGAAAGTACTACTACCAAACACCTTGAAGTATTTGACTGTAAGTTTCTTACCCTTCAATATTTCATAAGGAGTCTTGTCAATTCCGGGTCTAAGAAATACCCGACTAATAATGTGACAAACTGTACACACGGTTTCTCCCCAAAAGTGCAAGGCGATTCCTTTGCTATGAATCATGACACGAGCCATTTACTGAATAACTCTATTTTTCCTCTCAAAAACTCCATTCTGCTATGGAGTGATATAGCATAGAACTCATACTTTATGCCCTTGTTGGCACAAAAAGATCTGAGATTTGAATTTTGAAACTCACGTCCATGATTAGTCTGAATCCTAGTAATATTCAAGTCTTTCTCAGTCATCAATCTTTTGCATAAGATCTGGATGATTTTAGTAGCTTCATATTTTTCCCTAAGAAGATCTACCCAAGTGTATATAGAGAAGTCATCTACCAAGACTAGAATATACTTTTTACCTCCCAAACTTTCGGTCTTGGAAGGTCTCATAATATCTATATGAAGAAGTTTTAATGGCCTTTTGGTATGTATTTGAGAAACACGAGTATGCTTAACTCTAGTCTGCTTTCCTAACTAACAAGGTCCACACACAGAGTTGCCATTCTTTCCTAATTTAGGAAGACCAAGATAAGTCATGATAATTGATGTGTCCTAACCTTTGATGCCACAGGTCAATCTCTTATATACTAACAACATTACACACAGTAGATTAACCAACGAAAATCCCATAGCAGTTATTAGTAGTTCTAATACCCGTAACAACACACTCACCATTAGCATTATACACTGAACACGTTTTCTTCTCAAAATGAACCTCTAGGCCAGTATCACAAAAATGACTAACACTCAGAAGATTGACAGTTAGACTTTCGACATACATGACATCATCAAGGATGATAAGACCAGACAAAGGTATTCTCACTTGTTCCATAATTGGTACTCTTCTCCCATCACCAAAAGTCACATTCCCGGTCATGGTTTCTTCGATGGACACAATCATAGCTTTATCTCCACATATGTGTCTGGAGCATCCGCTATCAAAGTACTATATTTGATTGTCCCTAGCCTTGAGGACTATGTGTGCAACATAACACTCTTCATTCCTTACTAAAGCTTGTCTAGAATTTTTATTAGATCCTGAGTTCCTAGTCAACAGGGCTAATCTCTCACTGATGAGTTTGGTATGTCGAGCTAAGTTAAAAACCTGTTTAGCTAATGTTATTGAATCATTTTGGTATGAGGTCTCCCTACTTCTAAAGCTGTTTTTTTCTGAACTTTAAGCACTTAGGTTGAGTGTGACCTATTTTTCCACAGTAATGACATATGGGAACAAACCTCGGCTGAACATCTGAAACTTTTGGTTGAATATGAGAAAGGTTTACTCTGGTACTAGATTGTTTACCTAAGACTCTAGGGGAAACATCCATACTAAGTTTATCAGTAGAATTTTCAACAGGGACAAAGACAGTTCTGGAGGTCGAAGCACTCTTGTCATAGGACTTAACGAAACCTAAACCTCTTTTATCACTAGATGACACACCTAGGCCTATCATATGATCAATATTTTTAGATCCATATGATAATACAGATAGTTGTGATCGAGTCTGTTCAAGTTCTTTTTCTAATGACTTGATTCTACCTTCTAATCCATTGTTTATTTCGTTGAGATCAGCAACAATTATCAGACTTTTCTCAAGCTTGATTTGAGCATCATTTCTTTATAAATCAATCTCTCTAAGTTGTTTGGTGATTTCGGTATTTGTCTTTTTGATGCTCAAACTCGCATTGAATAGCTTAGTGAAAGCTGTCTCGATATCATCCCCATTCTCAGAGTCACTCTACTCAGAGCACTCTGATCCGTCCATAGGTTCATTGACAACTCCACATCCCTCATGATCAATCACTTCGCAGGTAAATTCCATATAGGTGAAGTTTCTTTCGGATCCAGAGTCATTAAAATCTTCCCCATCTCATTCTTCATCATTAGATAGAGACAAAGTCATGACCTTCTTTCCCTTTGACTTTAAGAAAGTAGGGCATTCGGCACGAATGTGTCCAAAGCCTTGACACTCATGACACCCAATGGTTTGAGATTTCTTATCCTTGTCATATTTAGTTTCCTTCATTCCCGTCCTAAAACGACGGTTACTGTCCCTAGATTTCTCTGTCCATTGCTTATCAGTGTCAGCACTACTTATCTTAGGGTTTAGAAACTTCTTAAATCTCTTTACAAACATGACCATGTTGGCATCTGAGAGAGATGTGTCTTTGCCATCGTTAGATATATCGTGATTTTCAACTTTCACAGATTCCATGGCTAATTTTTTGGACTTTCTAAACCCCCGGGGAGTTTACTTCTGTAAACTTGAAGATTACCCATAAGATCTTCTAACTTCAACTTGTCTATATCTTTTCTCTCCTCTATAGCGGTGATCTTGGGAAAAGTTTATCAGAGAGTGATCTAAGAATTTTTCTAATGACACGGTTAGTGGAGATAGTTTCACCTAAGTTAAAACTAGAATTGACTATGTCATTTATTTCAGCATAAAATTCATCAAAGGTTTCATCCTCCTCTTCATGCGAGCCAAGTCTGTTGTTCTTAAACGGATAATATGCCCTCATGAACAGTAGCCAGGATGTCCTAAACATATTTGGCTATTTCATACATTGAAACATTTCTAAATTCAGAGGTACAAATAGCGGCATGTAGGGCATTGATAACTTTGCTATTCCTATTACATTCATTAAACCCTTCTTTGGACAAGGAAAGTTTGTCGTTTGGTGAAGAAACCCCATCGACTGTGACCATAGGAGATTTCCACCCATACTTCACTGACATCCACACCCTCTCGTCTCGAGATTTGAGGAAAGCTCTCATGCGAACTTTCTTGTGAAGATACTCTGTCCCATCAAAGAACGGGGGACAATTCAAAGGTTGACTGATACCAATTGAAAAATATAAACGATTTGACCCTATACACCTATGAGGGGGATATGTGTAATGTGCGGAAATAAAAATTACTACTCTATCAAAAACATGTTTCGGCTAGAGATCCTACAATAAAATATCAATCAACCTCAAATAAGCAAGTCAAATAAAGTGAAACATCAATCACAAATAATAAACTACATAAAATGAAAAGGAACAAGTGGATTTGTTTACGAAGTGGAAAACTCGTTCGAGTAAAAAAACCACTCTATGTATAGGCTACCACCCAAATCCACTATATGAGAGAAACTTACATAAATGATGAAAAGACCTAAAGCAACAACTTTTCCAACTCTATTCCCACAATTTTAATTACCTAAGGAACTTCCCAAGCCTATACCAAGCAACTTTCTTAAGACCATCTTAAGTCTTAGTGAATTGAATCTGCTAAGCTACGCCACAGAGCTTCGAATGACAATCTCAACCTTCAAACTCAGAAGGCTTAGAATATTGGTCAGGTTGTATATGGAGGGAAGATGGTGATGAAATAAGAAGATCACTCATAAGGAAGAATACATGTAAGATTGGGTCTTCGAGGGTGATAGATCTTCAAAGGTTGGGAAAACTCAAAGCAAGAATGTTTGGGGTAATATTTTCCAACACTTGTAAAGAGGGTGAGTGTTTGCTTTTATAGGTAGGATTTTCTAAAAAGAAAAATGACTTTTAAAAAAGCATCAGAAAAAAAAAAAGATTCGACTGGCGTTGGAACGTGCAAAGAACGCGCCATGAACGCGAAAGATTTTGCAAAGGGCGTTCGAACGAAACCACGAACGCTACTCGAGCGTGAAACCTCTGGAAAGGTTCGTTCAAACGAGATGTAGAACGTGCCTCGAACGATTTATCTTCGGAAATTGTCGTTCGAACGAGATGTAGAACCTGCCACTAAAGATAGGCATTCGAATGAAAATGCGAACGTGCCATGAACGCTTTGTCTCTGGAAGCTGTCGTTCGAACGAGATATAGAACGTGCCACTAACGACATTCGTTCGAACGAATACATGAACGTGCCACAAACGCTGCTCTTTAAAATCATCTGCCGAACGAATACATGAACGTGCCACAAACGCTGCTCTTATAAAATCATCTGCCAAGTCAACAACACAACGAAACACTTCAAAACTCATTACAACTCAATGAAACTGAGTTTATTATGGAATTTGCACAACAATGTCAACTAGCCCTCAAAGGATTTTGAGCTTGTCTATCTACTACTATATAACGAGTCCTACACACATTTAATTTTAAACTAATCGTCCCCCCCACACAAATTAAATAATCAAGCAGATAATTAAGCGAAGCAAAGCAAAGCATCTATTTGCTCAATCTATTATTAACGCATATAAAATATTTAATTGAGCTGTCACTAGAAATAATGCAAATATTTCGAGGCAATTGGTAAAAAGAGTGAAGCTGATGAGGCAGAGATTTTATTTTTTTAGGGTTCATTTTTTTTTAATCTTAAATTAGTGCCTATTTAAGAAATAATTTTTTTATATTTTCAAAATTTGCAGGCATTTTTTGTAGCATTTTTTAAATATTATCAAATAAGTGTTTCTTTTATAGCATTCTAAAATGTTATATTATTTGATATTTTACATGATATTTATAAAAATGCTATTAATGGAGTATAAAATGTTATAAAAAGTAAAATGTCATCAATTATATATTTAAATGTAGCATTTTTTTTAATAAAATGTTACCAAAATTAATATTTAATAGCATTTTAACAAAAAAAAAAAAAAAAAAAAAAAAAATACTACTACACAATGTTATTAAAAGTGATATTTGTTATAGTGGTAATTAAATTTGACACGAATATTTATCAAATGATTTTACTTTTGAAGTTGTTTGATGAAAACTAATATTTTATCTTTATAATTTTTGTCAAATTTATTATTTGAAATTATACTTATGAGTATTATCAATTTTTATTTTACAATTCACTGTCGTAGTTGTTTAAAACCAACCAACATTTTTTCTTAATTCCTTGACAGTCTCACCGCCAAACCATCCATTCCGAGTTTAAGTGGAGTAGATAAAACCCTTGATTATTGCAGGCATTTATAAAAAACACACTCTCTGAATTTGAACCCAGGATCTCAAAATAAAATCTTAAACATACACCACCAAATCATGACCATTGAATACAAAAGAAAAAAACAACCAACATATTATCGAACGAAACCTAAACTATGGGTATTAATTTGTTACTTTGATGTGGTATGGATAAAATAGTCACATAACTTGATAATTTAAATTTGAAGTAATAAGATCAAGTGATGAGGCTAACTTGATAATTTAAATTTGAGTAATAAGATCAAGTGATGAGGCTCGTAAGGGGCTAATATAGAGGATCTCAAGAATTATGATTATGTTTGGATTGATGGAAGAGATGATTTATAATATAATGTGATCTAATGGAATTGAATGAAATGAAACAGAACGAAATGAAAAGTAACGTACCAAAAATTGGTTTTTTTTTTTAAAAAAGAGGTTTATAATATAATGTTTCAAAATATTGTTTGGTAAATAAATAGTAATACAATGGAATGTAACTAAATATTTTAAAAATAATTGTGCCATTTTATATTAAAAAAAGATAAATATTTTAATATTATTTTTTAAGGGGCAAATTAATCTTCATAGATAATATTTTTTTTAAAGTTACGTTTCATCCTCAACCCTCTAATTTAGATGACTCATTTTCAATGACTCAATACCCCTTTTTGTGAAATTCCCTTCCATCCCTTCCATCCACTTCCACTCTGTTCTATCATCTTTCATCTTTCATCGATCCAAATAATAGATTTTCAATAATTTAATTCCATTTCATTTTGTCCCCTTCCATCAATACAAACATAGCCTATGGAAGATAATGATTTATAATTGAATGAAACAGAACCGAATAAAACGAAATGTAATATATTATAATCTTATTCGGAAAAAAAATGAGAATTTTATAATATAATATTCCAAAAATATTATTTGGTAAATAAATAGTAATAAAATGAAATGGAACTAAAAAGGTTTTAAAAACAATTATCCCCTTTTAGATTTTAAAAGCAAAAATGATAAATATTTTAATATTAGTTTTTCTAAGGGAAATTTATCTTCCCAAATAATGTATTTTTTTGAAGTTACATTCCATCCCCAACCATTAAATTTGGGCGGCTAATTTTCAATAGCTTAAAACCCATTTTTATTACACTTTCTTCCATCCCCTTACACTCCATTTCATCAATCCAAATAATGAATTTAAATATTTTAAATTACATTTTGCTCCATTCCATCCCATTTCATCAATTCAAACACAACCTAAGTGGTTGAATGATGTGGATGTGATCCGATACTTTAAGAGGATTTACATGTATAAAAAAAGAGATTTGCTTTCTCCCTCCCCGCAGCGTTCCCCTCTCAAAATTATTTTTTTACCCCTCCCACAGTTCCCAAAATCATTTATATATATATATATATATATATATATATATATATATATTTAATATCTTTATTTATTTATTATTTTATTTTATTAATTTTTTTATTTTGTGTTTATTTATTTATGTATTTTTTATTGTTATTTATTTTGTTTCACAAATTATAATTTATGTCACCTCGCCGTACTATAACTAACTACGTATCCTGTAACGAGTGACCATTCTTTGTACGATAAATGTTTCCACTATTATATTGGGATGAGTGATACATGATAATAAAAAAGACTTACATGAAGTATCTACCAATATAAACATAGTTATTTATTAAGGACATTAATAATAAATAAATATAGCAATTTAAATATTCTCATTAAATATATGCCGTATAAGATTGTTAATATACCATCGTGATGAGGGATCCGGGAAAGCATATTCCATGCCCTCGAATTGGAAACTACAGTAAGTTCAGCGAGAAGCAATTTACAGTTTTATTAACTCAAAAGTCATTCATCTTGATATATCATATTTCGGATATATATATTATCTCTTTTATAATAATTGAGCCTATATATTTATAATATTCAATTATTATGTGAAAAATAATATATACACATGAAATATAATATAATTTTCCAAATTTCGCCTGCCATCGAGAGAGAGAGAAAAAAAACAAATTTTTTTTTTTTTTAATTTGTACCCACACTCCCTCTTTATATAAACACTCTCTTCATCATATCTCTGCATAAATCCCCACTTGCTCTCTCGTCCGAATTCTGATTCAACTTTCAGGTACAGTCTTTTTTTTAAAAAAAAAAAAAATCCTCTCATCTGGGTCCCTCTCAAAATCCGCCATTTGTAACTCCATGTTGGTTATTATTATTATTATTATTATTATTATTATTATTATTATTATTATATTTTTTACATTGTTTTTATATGAACCCAAGTTTTAGATATTCAAAACTACAATTTTTTGGTATTTACAGGTTGATTTTTCTTATGAAATCATCATTTTATGAGATTTTGTTATGTGGATAGTGATCAAGTTTTGATTTTTCGTTGGCTCCTTGGTCAAGTTTCCATTTCTGATTGTAGTTAATGTGTAGCAGAGGGATGCTGAGTATATATTTTTTTTGGTACTGACACGTGGTTTTTTCTTATCAAATCATCATTTTTATGATATTTTTTTGATTGGTAGTGATAATAATGTAATTTTTGTTTGGCTGTTTAGTCAAGTTTTGATTTTTGATTTGTGACAGAGGGAAGGACAATGGCTGCGAATAGGAATTTAGAGAAGATGGCATCGATTGATGCGCAGCTTAGGCTTCTGGTTCCTCGAAAGGTGAGTGAAGATGATAAGTTGGTTGAGTATGATGCTCTTCTGTTGGATCGGTTTCTTGATATTCTTCAAGATTTGCATGGAGAGGATCTCAAAGAAACGGTGCGTCATTTTCTCTTTTGACCTCTTCTCATATCTATCTGTTTTGATCAATGGTTGACTTTTGTTAGTGCCCATGTGACCAAAAAATAAAATTTTTAAACAGAGTTGATTGGATTCACTGTTTGGAGTGTGAAAAGTGTGAGACCTTTTGTTTTTATTGATACTCAAATTACAGTTTTGTTTAGATTGAACGGATCATGATGAAGAATGACAGTCTATGATCATTCAATGTGTTTGTTATTGGTATTGACTGACTATTTAGTGATTGCAAACTTCGAGCTATTTGGACTGATTTAAAGCCACAATTGGAGTGATCAAGGGGCGTATGAGTTATGAACCGTTGTCAAATAGTCATTCGATCACTCTTTTAATATGGAAGATTAATGTAATGATGGTTTTTGTAATTGAATCACTTGACTAATGATGTTAAGGTTGTGTAGGTTCAAGAGTGTTATGAGCTTGCAGCTGAGTACGAAGGAAAGAATGACCCCAGCAAACTTGAGGAACTTGGCAAGGTCTTGACAAGTCTGGATCCAGGGGACTCCATTGTCATTGCTAAAGCTTTCTCTCACATGCTTAATTTGGCCAACTTGGCTGAGGAGCTTCAGATCGCTCATCGTCGAAGGATCAAGAAGTTGAAAAAGGGTGATTTTGCTGATGAGAACTCAGCAACAACTGAATCAGACATTGAAGAAACTTTCAAGAGACTTGTGAGAGAGTTAAAGAAATCTCCTGAGGAGATTTTCGATGCTCTTAAGAATCAGACTGTAGATCTGGTCTTGACTGCTCATCCTACTCAATCAGTCCGTAGATCTTTGCTTCAGAAACATGCAAGGTTTGTTTTATGATTCTTATAGTAGTTCTACGTTTTCATTTAAAAATTAAATCAAGATTTCCACTCTTTTTCATGTGAAGATCTTCATGAATGTGTAAGGAAAAATGCCCCTATCCTTCCAGAGAATGGCTTGGTTTTTGCCTTACCTTTTCTTTTCCTGCCTATCTCAAATTTTCAGGATACGGAATTGTTTGGCGCAGTTGCATGCCAAAGATATTACTCCCGATGACAAGCAGGAGCTTGATGAGGCTCTTCAAAGAGAGGTAAAGTCTCAGTTTCTTGGTTAACCTTTCCTAAAAGCAAATAACTTGTATGAATTTTGACTTGCTTAAGTCCAAGCTTCATTGATTCATTTTTTTTTCACTATGTTTATTTCTCCTCTAGATTCAAGCTGCATTCCGTACAGATGAGATCCGAAGGACCCAACCCACTCCACAAGATGAAATGAGGGCAGGAATGAGCTACTTCCATGAAACGATCTGGAAGGGTGTCCCTAAATTTTTTTGCGCCGTGTTGACACAGCTTTGAAAAACATAGGGATCAATGAGCGCTTTCCCTACAATGCCCCTCTTATTCAGTTTTCTTCTTCCTGGATGGTTGTGTGATCGTGATGGTATGATCTTTTCTCCACTTACAAAATTGCGTGATATCAATTACTTTTGTGAATCCACCAAATTAATAAGAGAGCCAAAAACGTTTGAAATGTGGAATGTCTTGTTTGTTGGAATCATAGGCTTGTGACATTCATTTGGGTTGTTCATTATTCAGTGAAAATCATTAACGAGCTCTCTATGACTCTCTCCCCTAGTTTAATATTTTCTTGCTTTGAAATGCAGGAAATCCAAGGGTAACTCCTGAGGTGACAAGGGATGTTTGCCTATTGGCTAGAATGATGGCCGCTAACTTGTATTATTCCCAAATTGAGGATCTTATGTTTGAGGTACTTATTGATCACTGTGTGCCTTTCTTTTACAAGGCACTTCATATCAACAAGGCATTTTACTAACATTTCATTGGTACAATATGATGTCTTCAGTATGTTAATCTTGTTTGTTGATTTGTCTTGACAGATGTCTATGTGGCGTTGCAGTGATGAGCTTCGTCTTCGTGCTGATGTACTTCACAGATCCTCAAAGAGAGATTCAAAGCACTACATAGGTAATTGGAATAGGGACTCGCTCTCATGCTCCTTAACTCTATCTAGACCGTTTTATTTCCTTGGATATAAAGGTTCAAAATGTGTCTTAATGTGCTTTTCACTTTTAAACTTGACATCAGATATTACAAAAACTGGTTGGTCGTATTTTGTGTTTTGCTTTAGTGTGTGTTTTCCCCCTTTCATCTAACCATTTACAATTGGTTGAAATACACAATTAAACATATTATATGTGTTCTTTATGTAAATTGTCAAAGTTTGAAGAAAACAGAAAAGGCATTTTCATGAATTGAGTTTTGATGACTGATAACCATCCCTTAACCTGGTGGTTGTCACCTTCTCAACTCATGATTGAGGTTGAAGGTTCAAGCTTCCTTTCCCCGTGTGTGTTATGAGAGTAGAATTTCTCCTTGTTTAGGAGTAAACCATTCCTTCCTTAGATTTGGGCTGGGCTTTAATGGGCTACATTAAGACAGTTCTTGGTAGACTTTTGATACTACTGCCAGTAGACTTGTATTATAATATTTAAAAAAAGGAAAAGGAAAGGAAAAAAAAAGAGCAAGTTTTGATGACGAGTAAATGAAGATTTTTACAAACAATTTTTACTTATTTATCTAGTATTCATGAACAAGACTTTTCTTCCAATGGATGTTGACATAATGCATTTTGAATGTATTTATCTTGCTAATGTTGTCTAATATAAGCACTATCTGCAACAGAATAATTTTTTTTTACTCTGAATTAAAAGACTTTGTGGTCACTATTCTTATTGGATTCATTCATGATCCAGAGTTTTGGAAACAAATTCCTCCAAATGAACCCTACCGTGTGATTCTTGGTGATGTGAGGGATAAGCTGTATCAAACACGTGAACGTGCTCGTCAGATATTAGCCCATGGAATATCTGATATTCCGGAAGAGACAGTTTTCACTAATGTTGAGCAGGTATCTCTTTAGTGTCATTTTATTTTCTAAGATGTTTTATTTTAATTTATTTTAAGGTGACGTATAGGATCACTGTGATTCTGTGAATGATACTATTATCAAATCATACTTGAGTGTTGATTTGGATTTTTTCGAGTTTTTGTAGGATCCTTTGAAATATCTCTTTCTCCTTCACTTTCCATAAAACGCTGTTTAACTGGATAACTACTGACTAAATTTAAATTTCATGTAGTTCTTGGAGCCTCTTGAACTCTGTTATAGGTCACTCTGCTTTTGTGGTGACCGAGCGATTGCTGATGGAAGCCTTCTTGATTTCTTGAGGCAAGTCTCCACTTTTGGTCTTTCCTTGTGAGGCTCGATATAAGACAAGAGTCCGATCGTCATACTGATGTCTTAGATGCCATTACTAAGCACCTGGAAATTGGTTCCTACCGAGAATGGTCTGAAGAAAAGCGGCAGGAATGGCTTTTTATCTGAACTCAGTGGCAAGCGTCCGCTGTTTGGTTGGCCCTGATCTTCATAAACTGAAGAAATTGCTGATGTTTTGGACACATTGAATGTCATAGCAGAACTTCCAGCAGACAGTTTTGGAGCATACATCATATCAATGGCAACAGCACCATCTGATGTTCTGGCTGTTGAGCTCCTGCAGCGTGAGTGCCATGTGAAACAACCTCTTAGAGTTGTTCCCTTTTTGAGAAGCTTGCAGATCTGGAGGCAGCTCCTGCTGCTCTGGCCCGGCTCTTTTCAATCGATTGGTACAGGAATCACATCAATGGTAAGCAAGAAGTCATGATTGGGTACTCAGATTCTGGCAAAGACGCTGGACGATTCTCAGCTGCCTGGCAGTTATATAAGGCTCAAGAGGAGCTTATAAGGTTGCTAAGCAATATGGTGTGAAACTAACCATGTTCCATGGTCGTGGTGGAACTGTTGGAAGAGGAGGTGGTCCCACCCACCTTGCTATATTGTCTCAACCACCAGATACAATACATGGCTCACTGCGTGTTACTGTTCAAGGTGAAGTTATTGAGCAATCATTTGGGGAAACAACTTGTGCTTTAGAACACTTCAGCGTTTCACAGCTGCAACACTTGAGCATGGTATGCATCCCCCGGTTTTCGCCAAAACCAGAATGGCGTGCCTTGATGGATGAAATGGCAGTTATTGCTACAGAGGAATACCGCTCCATTGTCTTCAAAGAACCTCGATTTGTTGAATATTTTCGCCTTGTAAGTAAACTGCATGCGTAGATTTTTTTCCCATCTCTGTTTAAATCAATCACATGCTTCTATTCAACTTAATTTCCATATTCTGAATATGATTGTAGGCTACTCCAGAGTTGGAGTACGGACGAATGAACATTGGAAGCCGTCCATCCAAGCGAAAGCCAAGTGGCGGTATTGAATCTCTCCGTGCAATTCCGTGGATCTTTGCTTGGACACAAACAAGATTTCATCTTCCAGTGTGGCTTGGTTTTGGAGCTGCATTCAGTCATATCATTCAGAAGGACATTAGGAATCTCCAAATGCTGCAGGAGATGTACAATAATTGGCCATTCTTTAGGGTCACCATTGATTTGGTTGAAATGGTGTTCGCAAAGGGAAACCCTAAGATAGCCGGCTTGTATGACCAGCTCCTTGTTTCTAAAGACTTGTGGTCATTTGGAGAGATGTTGAGGGTCAACTATGAAGAAACCAAGGGCCTTCTTCTCCAGGTAACTTTTACTGGAATAGATTAACTTCCTTTGCTGCTTGCAATTCTTTTTAGTCAATACCTGTTCTTTAATCTCATCAAATTTCCATTTTTTCTGTCAAGTGACCTTATCAATAATTCAAGTCCTGTCTTGTTTCTTTCAAGCTTTGTGGAAATAACCAATATGCAAAATTTGCATAAATGCCTGATTATTAGTTTATTACCAAGTAATAGGATAATGTTGTGTTTTCTTGCTTACATTGATTATCTGCCAAAAAGTTTTCTTTTAAACTAATTTGTTTCTGTAGTATTGCATTGCCTAATATTTAAAAATTGGTTATTTCTTTTGCATTTGTAGATTGCTGGACACAAGGATCTTCTTGAAGGAGACCCTTACTTGAAGCAAAGAATCCGTCTTCGTGATGCATACATCACAACCCTCAACGTGTGCCAAGCCTACACACTGAAACGGATCCGTGATCCAAACTACCATGTGAAGGTGCGGCCGCATATCTCAAGGGAGATTATGGAATCAGAAGCTGTCAAACCTGCCGATGAGCTGGTGAAACTGAATGTGTCAAGTGAGTATGCCCCTGGTTTGGAAGATACCCTCATCTTGACCATGAAAGGCATTGCTGCTGGCTTGCAGAACACTGGTTAAACCACATTATCGTGTGCTTTATTTTGTTTTCTTCACTTTCCTCAGAGAACACTGGATGAATGGGAATATTTGTGTGATCCCGTCTAGCTGTATGATAAGGTTGCGTTGCTTATACTAGAAGAGCCTGCATTGCTTACTCTACTGTTGCACACCAGTGTGCGACTCAATAGAGCTGATTTTATGCTTTGATATAAACAGTGGCATTGAGCCTTTTATTAATATTATGTGTCATGCGATTAAGAATGCATCTGATTTTCTCTGTGTCATTAGAACAGAATATCTTTCCAGTATTAGCAAGCTTTTACATTTTTTGATCAATGGATCTATCCGGGCCACTTGGTAGCTTTGTCCATGAGAATGAACACAGGTTCTCTCCTCTCATTCTTGAACTCTCAGCAAATAACCAGTATACTCAAACTCATCTCCGGTGGCCAGGGCTATTGAAATGCACCAACTACTTATCTTCGCCATATTCTTTCCCTATAAATCTTCCCCTGTCCTGTCTTATATCCGTCCACCTCCATCGCACCGAACTCAGCTACCCGTATCTCGTCTACCACCTTCCTCACCTTCTCATTCTCATATTCCTCTGATACAAGCGTCAAGAACTCCACCAGGAACTTGCCTTTGCCAGGAAATTTTGATTTGGTGATTACAGTCATTAGGTATAATTTATCCCCGTTCTTTTTAATCTAATATTTTTGTGCTTTTATTTTTGTTTTGTATAAGCATGGATAAGTGAAAAAATCCTATAGATATTGTGGAATGCTTGAAGCAACTTTATAATTTTCGCTGCGCATCGCTCCTCGTTTCCAACAACCAAACCCTTAGAGTTTGCTTGAGACCATAAAGAACCTTATATAGCTTGCAAACATAACGAGGGAACTTAGAATTTAGAAACATTTCAGCCTGATAGACATAAAATGGAGAAAGACATTAATAACCTCCAATTCACTATAAGACTGTAGGTTTCAAAGAAGTCAACCCCAAAGGTTTGGTGAAATTATTTGGCAACAAGTCAGACTTTGTATTTAGAGATACTTCCATCTGGACTATATTTCACTCTAAATACCCATTTGATACCAACAACATTTGAGGTAGATTCTGCTAGTACTAAACTCCATGTATGATTCTTTTTAAGAGCTTGAAATTCATCCTTCATGGCTTGAAACCATTTAGGACTTGGCAAGGTGGCCTTTACACTAACAGGTTCAAGGTCACAATTGAGAGCTAAATAGGACTTGGGTCATTCTTAGATTTTGTGACCATACGATGAGATAGATTAACATATGGATTATCTCACATTAATGTCAATGCCATATTTTCATTTTTGATGTCTAAAATTTCAGGATAATACTAATAAATTTCAATTTTACCGTATTTTTATGTTTGTTACTCATTTTTCATGTTTAAAGCATAAAATTTCAAATTTAGAATTTACATGTGTGAAATGTAAAATTTTTAACGTGTGAAATTTTTTCGTGTTTAATGTCATATTTTCATATTAAATCCAAAAAATTCAATTTTAATACTAAAACATTTCAAGTTAGGCAATATTTGTAAGTTTTTTACACCTAAATTTTCATATTTAATACCCAAATCTTAGATGTAATGCTATAAAATATTAGGTGGGCAATAATTTCATTTTTATTGATGTAATTTTCATGGTTAGTGCTAATGTTTCATGTTTAAGCCTAAAATTCCAAGTTTTTACTTTAAACATGTGTGAAATGTCAAAATAATATCAAATCTTTTATTATGTGCGAAAACAAATCATCTTCAATTTCCTATTTTCGTATTTAATGATTACAATTTCAAGTTAATGTAAATAAATTTCAGTTTTGGCGGTTTTATATGTTTATTGTTCGATTTTTATATTTAATGTCCAAAATTTTAGGTTAATGTCATAAATTTTTAAATTGGTCAAATCAATACCAAATCAATATCAAATCTCGTCTCTAGCGTAAAAGACAAATTTCATGTTCAATGTGCATATTTTCATGTTCAATATCCCATATTTTCATATTTGATGTTCAAAATTTCAGCTTACCAATATTCAAGTTATTGATTTTTTTTTTAATTTTTTAATATATTAAATATTTAGTTTTAATCTCAGCTCTTGGATTCTTATCTAAGGGTTGTGGGTAATAGCCTAAGTACCATACCTAATAATAGTGATTTTATATAACACGCAAATGCACGTATCACACAAATAATATAATAAATATCGAACCCATAAGTACTTACAATTAATCTTATTATATATTAAAAGTAGATTTATTTTACTTCTAACTAAGTGAATGATTAAGAGATCTGATTTGTGATTAATATAAAATAAAATAAATTAAAACTGAAATGATAATTTTTGGAGAATTTATGCGAGAAAGAACCTAGATTTGCAAATTCATCAGAAACGTTGGAAAGGAATGCACTTTTCCTCCAATTAAGTGATTACTATAAATTATTAACCCAGAACACGAATTTATCTACAAGCATATTCTGATGGACGAGTAAAAATTCCCAACTTACTTCAAATGCTTATATTATATGATAATTAGTCTAAATCAAGCTTATTACAATCAAGTTCTAATTAAGGGTATGCATGCCTACAATATATTCTTATCCTACACAGATATCAATTCTAATGAATACGATCACGCATTATAAATTCCCAAGGCTAAACCACAACTCTATTTTCTAAGTTCATTAATATTTACCATAACTATCTTATGATGATCAAGTAATAGAATGCATTTCGCAAAGAGAATGATAAATAATCCTATAACGATACTCAAAAGAAATCAAAGATGTAATTTAAATTAAGAGTTATATATAAGTTCCATTATAATCCTAAATCAATGAATTAGTTACAAATCATATTCAATAAAACCAAATAATTCATTCTTACATGATAAGAAATTATAAAGATAACTGAAAAATTAAAAAAGAAGAAAAACTCGTTGTGAGAATCTATGTTTCAATCTTCAGTTTTGAGTCGAATATGGTATTCTCGTCTTGTTCAGAGTGTTTTTCCTTACTTTTTGCTCTCCAAAATCTAATCTCTTAGGTTATAACAGGACATAGCTTTTTATAAGGCTTGCTAGGGACTTCTTTCTTAAAATTGAAGAATCCTCTTATTGTGAGGAAACAGGCTTATAATGCGCCACGAAGTAGTATGCGTCTCACCACTAGCTTGTTGGAACTTAATGCCATGGTGGAGCTTGTGTTGCGCTACAAATTGCCCCACGACAAAACTCAAGTTCCTGTCTTAAATTTACATTATTGAGTGGTGCACCGCAATTGAATGTGTGTCACGCCACTCACCCAAGTTTCTGGATGAAGGCTATTTGATCTCCGTAATTACCGAATACATTTGATTGAATCTCTTTAGTGTCATACTTAGATATTACATGGAAAACACATCAAAATATTCACAAGGCACGATAACGAAATGTATGATAAAAAGGACATTAAATACAAATATTTTGACCGCTCATTACACCCCCAAACGTAGCATCTTATTGGTCTCGAGTAAAAACTATAATAAAAGTAACCAAAAAAAAAAAAAAAAAAAACCTAAGCCATTTTCATATGGATCACAATTGTATTTAACGTATGCAAAAAGTCTTTAAATCCCCAGGTGACCATAGTGGAGGAGTTATAATCTTATGAGGGCTTACAGTGACAATGTCTGCAAATGTCTTCCAATTATGCATAAAACACATAATCATGCAAATAGACAATTAAATAAAATGAGATAGTCTTATTCAGTTTCTCATAAATGTGTCGTCGAAGAATGCTCAGTAATAAAGTTAGACAAAATTTTAAAGTGCTTGGTTCAAACCTTAAATTCAAGTTGTTGGCTATAGAAAGCTCAAGAACATAGCTATGAAAACTGTGAAGGAAGTTACTTATGATTCATCCGATAATAATGACGAGGATGATACTCAAGAAATTTCTTAAGTTGAAGGAGAGTGGCCGTAGCTCTGATGGGAGTAGTGATGTGAAACCTAGAGAGAGTAGCTGTCGTAGGAGAGAGTCTAGAGAATAAAAGGATAACAAATCTTGAGCTATTCAATGCCATGAATGTCAAAGGTTTGGACATATTAGATCAAAGTGTCCCACATATTTCAAGTCTAAGGGCAAGAAATTTAAGTCAATCTCTCATAATGATTTAGAAGATGCTTTTGATGAATCTTCTAAAGAGAGCTGTAATTACATTACATTCTCTTCTAGTGTGGTGGTGAGAGAGAGGCTAATGTTAGTGACATGGATGCCTATTCGAAGTTCTCTCATGATGATTGTGTAGATGAGGATGATCTTCAGCTGACTTATACTGAAATGTTTAATGAGAGCTTAGCTATAAAAAAAATGAATGTAGAAGTGTATAAGAGGCTGGAGGAAACAGAGCTAGAAAAGAACAAAGTTCAAGCAAAGATTGACAAGAGCCTTACTGTTATTGATGAACTTGAGGAGAGGAATAAGAGATTAGTTGATAGAGTCAAATTCTTAGAAGCAGAACTTGAAAAATGCTAGAACCCAAATATTTTTATTTTGTAATGGGACTGAGAAACTGGATCCCATGTTAGGAATTGGTGTTGAGTCAAAATGTTATAAGGCGTCATCGTATAAAATTATACCTATCTCTCCTCCACGTGACTTTGGGAATAAGCCAATTGTTGAGAGTCATGTGGTTTCCCTAGTTGTCCCTTGTCCGGTGCCCCAATTTCAATCTAGAAGTTTTTTTGATTATAAACCTCGATCTTCTCTGAGATTTGTGCCTATTTTCCACCACTGTGGCAAGCCAGGACACATTATGCCTAAATTCTTCTTGTTCCATAAATAAAAGAAAAGGCCTAAAAATGTTTCACTTAGATTTGATTCTTCAAATTTAGTTCATCAAGTTTTTGCGTTAACTAAACAGACGCAATTCATTAGAGAGAAACTTGCACTACTGACAAGGAGTTCTCAAATGAAGGAGACTCATAAGAAAGTTTGGGTAAGGAAGCAAGATGACTTCCCATCTTAGATGTTGCATTCATATTTCCCCATTGCATATGTATGCATATGTTTTATATGTTTGCACGACTGTATTTTTTTTTTTTTTTTTACTGTATATGGGTGTGTGTTTTTGTTATATGCATATTAGCATATATGATGAAAATCCATACATAAATTTCATAGCCAATTTCGAATAGGCAGTAGTATGATCTGCACTCAGGAATACAACTTCACATACCATTGGATAATGACAAGTCATGTCATGTCTTTTCTTATTTTTGTGTTAAATGAAAAATATAAAAAATAATAAAATGAAAAAGACCAATTTTTTCCTAAAGAGGTCATATAAAAGCATGTGCATGTGGTCTTGGTATGTAAGATATATGTTTATGCATGTGTAATATGCTTTTATTTTTCTTGATGCTCTATGTGCATAAGTGTGTATGTTGGAAACCCTTAATATATCTTGTGCTTGCATCTTACATACATTTTTTTTTATTGATTTTGAGGCTTGGTCGCATATATGAGTTTTGGACTGGCAGTCTAATCTCTGTTATACTTATATCACTAAATAGAGTGACATTTGAGAAGATGAACTTATACTCTCCCCTTTAAAAGTAAAAGAAAGAAAAAAATTATTTAAATGAATCTCATGTACTTCAATTCAAAAAAGTACTCAAAGAGCCAATGTGCCAACATGAAAACGTAAGGACAAAAATCCTCACTTAAAAGAGTCTTTATTTGTGAGCTCATATTTAAGGGGATAATATAATAACATGCAACCTATGTTACTTATTTTTAGGTCCTAGTGGTGGTGGGTTTTAATAAATATTTTGTGGACTTAGTATTTCATAAGATATTATTTTGTGGCTTTGCGCCGCTTATAAAATAAGGTCTTAAGCCTTGATTTATTGTGCATTTTTTTCATGCAAGTGCTTACTATACTTGGGTGTTTATGTCTTATGCATGACAAAAAATGTTTCATATTATCTAATGTCATAAACACCTGAGTACTCATTGAATATCATTGGAATTGCTTGAAGTACTATTTGGAGTCGTTTTGACTTGTTATTTTATTTTAAGTATTTTATTAAAACTTATTGATGGTGATTTTCCGACCTAAGAAACTTTGAAGTATGAAGAAGGGTATAAAGAGATTAACACTTAACTGGATGAGAGGTAGGATAAAATGGTCCACGCCCGAGGCACAGAGTCACTCGCCTAGCCGGAGGGATCAAACTCGATAGTGTTAATACACGTGAAGATCGACTCAGGGATATCGTGTGATATATTTTTTTACTTGAGAATGGGATTTGGAGTGAGCCAACGGAGGCATATTCACATACACCCAAATAAATTTTACTAGCAACAAGGAAGCAAATCGGGCTCTTAAGCCTTCAAGCACTTGCCAGGAATGGTCAAAAATTGCAAAGAGAAAGTAAGGGAGGTGAAAGAATTCCGACCCGGCCTTGTAAAAAAGAGAGGAAAAGGATCTAGTATCAAGCATCTCAGTGTTCCGACCCGAGGATATATATGAGGTTAACAGTATCTTACTTATGTGTGAGTGAGGTAAGCCTAAACATGGAGATTTGAGCCTCTAAAAGGTTGATAAGATGAGAGTAGGCCATAGATTTATCCATTGACACACGGAACAACTTGAGTGGTTGAGATACAGGCTGATACATGAGAAAAATATGTAACAGTGGGTAAAAAAGCTGGAATGGTGAGTTTCAGATGGCAGAGGGTAGTTGTGTCAGATGATAGAGATATTATTTGCAGAGTAGTTGGGTAAAAGAGCATAGGAAATGATGACAAGGTAACGTGGCTAACATCACGATTTGGTGTAATAGTGGATCTAGACACATTATATAAAGAGGTTGGAGACTCAGTTTCAGGGGTTGGCTAATCATTTTTATAGCAATTTTAGCATTTTCATAACTTGCAAAAGAAAAAACTTAGTGTCAGAGAGAGATAAGGAAGGTCAGTTTGACCTGAGCTAGTAATAAAAATTCTATTTCCTTTGTTCCCGTTGACGTAGGCTGGATCCATTCCACCTAACCATGTTAAATCCTTTATTTTCTCTATTTTTCCTAATTTACATGCTAAGTTTGCTTTGGTTCCCAACTAACCAAATAAATTTACTGCTTGATGGAGGGTTGTTCGAGGAGTTATTTTTCCTAAATTATTCCTGGAATAAAAAACAACTGTCAACAGTTGGAGCTGTTTGTGGGGAATTGTACGAAAAGAAGCAAACACACTAAGACGATGACAGGAGATGTAAACCATAAAACTGCAAAGAATTTGATAATGGAATGGATGGTAAAGATAGAAGAAACCTGTAGAATGAAATGGAAGATGCTTGAAAGGAGAAATGAAATAGAAATCTTATTGTGAAACCTACAGTCTCCATTTTCTCTTACTATTCCACTCCATTATCTGATCATCAACAAGTAGTAGTGCAACAACTACCCTACGTTACTATGACTGAGCCATTCACTGAGCCACTAACGGGGGGAGGTTATGGCAGGAGCAAGTGGAGAAACATCATCAGAAGTCTTCATCTAGGATTGAATTTTTGAATGAAATGGAAGGTCAGGAGTTGGAGATTGATGGGGTTTTTACCCATCAGTGCTAAAACTGAACAAGTTCCTCCTAAAGAAATTGTGACTGTTGTTCGACCTGTCAGTCTTCTAGTTCTCTAAAGAACTTGGTTCAGAAGGAAATCATTAAGAATTGCATATAGATGTAGAGGAAATTCTTCCAGTAGAGCATATATTAGAATGACCCTCGAAGAGTTGTTAGATGAGTAGTAGATCCCATGAATATGAATAAGACTTTCCCATTTTTAAGAAAACTTATTCATCTATGCTTGTTTATTATTTGAATGGGAAAGACATGTTTAATATTCTTGTGAAATGCTCGTGATCGAAATGCATGAATGGATGTAAGGCATAGGAAAAATATACACCTCTGTGACACACTAATCTTAGGTGTAATTATCATTCGGCAGGAATGTTAATACCCAATGACTTGCATCTTTGAGGAATATTAGAATGAAGACCTGTGTGGTGTTTGGAACCTCTGGTATCCATAGCACGCCTGACGAGTGAGTCAGTGTGGCATTTGGTTCCTGAAGGAAATCATAGCACATATAAATAATGAATGACTGCGGTACTACGGTACCTCTGTTGCATAGCGTGGGGAGAGATAATTCCCCCACAGCATTTGTTACAAGTATTGGAGGTGCATAGCATGGGGAAGGTTCACGAGCCTCTGTGGCGTTTGCAACCCTGGGATATGCCTAAACGGGGAGGGAGAGTGCCCCCATGGCATGGCCGTCCTATTTCGGATCCGTAGGTGCATAGCACGGGTAGTGCCCTCATGGCTATTGCAGACTCGTGGCCTGCATAGCATAGAAAAAATCTCACGACATTGGCCGCCCCCTCGATCAGTAGATCGGTTCTCTGAGACGTTGGACTGTAAGGTTCAGAATTATTATTTTGGATAGCATAAGATATGACGCTGTCTCAGGCTCCCTTGTTGTTTCTTTTGGGTTAATACGAGGTATGTGATATGCCAACTCCGTTGTACTTATGAATGACTGGGTGAGATGCCATTTCCAGTCTCTATAGTGATCGCTAGAGTTTTAAAATCTTCCTTTCTAATTAAGTCTTGGTAAAACATATGATGGTTCGGGGCTGCATTCGTTCCGCCGAGGCCATATTTAATGGCGCAAGGAGGGAAAATTCCATTGTGGTCAAGTAATTATACAGGTTCGGGGTCAGACCTGTCCTATCGAGGCCTTATTATGATTTTTGGCATGGGGTTGGAGTTTCTCCCCCCTGGCCAGGTGTTGATGGCGCAATGAAAGAAAATTCCATTGTAGCCAAATAACTATACTGGGTCAGGGTTGGGCACGTCCCACCGAGGCTTTATTATGAAATTTACATGTTGTTGGAGTTTCTCCCTATGGAAGGTGTTAATGGCGTAAAAACGGAACATTCCCTTATGACCAAGTAATTATACTGGCTCGGGGTTTGGCATGTAATAAGTGTTGTTTATACCCACTTATTCTTGCATTCTTAGCTTACTATTTTGTTAGATTTTCGTATCATTTAATATATTTTATATTTCGTTTGATGGTTTATTGGTAGGAAGTATTGGAATATGGATCTCAGAGTATTTATACGTGTTTTGGAACCCTACAGACGCATCAGAAGCATGAAGAAAGAGTGAAAAGTGTAGAAAATCAACAACCAAAAAATTACTCTGGCGTCGCGACTCCCACTTCTTGTCTTCACGACTGTTGGGATATATTCCCTATAGCTTCATGTATTGTATAATGGAATTGACTTGTGAAATAATAATAAATGCATTATTCATTTATCAAAGTTGTTTGATTTAAATCGCATATTGTCTGATTTTCTTGTTTACCTTGATTACTCTTGTACTTTCAAACTTAATGTATGTTTGATGAATAAAATGATTTAAGTTTGAAGTTAGTAATCTAAATAGTCCATAGAGAGAAAACAAAGAGGGTATGTTGTTTGTGGTATATCTATAGCTGCGGTCCATTTTATACTTGTATGACAAACTTGATCCGGAATTGTTCATGTAGTGACATGGGAATAAAGACACCTTGTATGATAAGATTATAAAGGTTTAGACTCAGATAAATACGAATTTGTTTTAATATCCGTTAACCAAAGAAATTTATTTTATCTACTAGATGGTCATATATGGATTAGATCTTAACCCCAAGTGTATTACGAACTTTTACATATCAGGCTATGCCCTTTGATTTACCATGGTGAGGTTGGTGTAGCATTCCCGACCAATAACTACTTATTTTGGGGATATGGTTTGGTGTGTAGCTGGGAACGTTTAAACATAGATATGGAATTCACTCATTCTTTCGAGAAGCAGAAGAATATCTCTTTTAAGAATTGATTCGGGACTTGAAAAATTTGAACGCTCAATTTTTCTATTACAAATAAAAAGTTTTAAAATTCATAATTGTTATGGATTAATTTTTTATTATAAAATCAATGGTACTTAAGAGATAAAATATTTAGAGGGGTCTAATGGACTTATGACCCGACTCTATTTATAGATATTCGTGAATGGCTATATCCATGTTGTAACATCCCGCCTAGGCCATGATGCTACCGGCAGGAGACATGAGAACCCATCTCCATAAGCCTCTGATTCTAACGAAATTTCGGCATGATGTATTCGTAACATCATGCAACCTGGCCTAAAGCCAGCATCCATACAACAAGAACCAAACATCTCGGCCTCCGGCCGGTATATCAACATCAAGGCCTCAGGCCTGAACTCAATGAACAAAATATAGAACTTGGCCTCTGGCCAGAACTCGAAAATAAAACTATGCTATAACAGAACTATTACATAACTCATACAAAGGAAATACAAAGCAAATACAAAGACAAGGGCCGTGAGGACCCATAACTTGACCCAGGACACGAGACTCTCTGTTGACTGCAAATTGGGGCGATCCACTGTCTTCAAAGTCTTCACCAAACTTCTACTACTGACCTGCAAAACTACAACAGAAATGGTGTGAGTCATAATGACTCAGTAAGTAATCATGCTCTAACTACAGCATAAACACACAGTAGCTTATATTTTCGTTTCATTAAGTTTCTTAACCTATCCTTTACTATAATCATGCAATTACATTGCCCTCTTTAATTCTCAAACTGTATACATCTTTCATATAAGATTACATAGTTAACAAGATAATCAAAGCGTACTATTTAAATTCTGCTTAACTCCTTTATTTTCCAGATGCCTGAAATACTATCAACTCAGATTTCTCTATACTATTACTCATCACATTCTTTTATTACTTACATGTAGTCTAAGATTAAATCACTCACTCACATCTATTCATCATATCATGTTATTACTCTTACACACTTACTTGAATTCATAATGTTCAATCATGCATATACGAAACCAAACCTTATACGTACCTCATACGTACCTCATAAGTCATAATTCTATAACACATGTATATCGTGCTCACAATATATAACATAGATTCATTGTAAGTCATAAATCTCTTATGCATACATATGTACCAACATATATTCTTATGTAGCGTTATATTCATTTATCTTAAACTACAAAGTTCAAATCCAATAACACTGCCATGCTACTATGTACTTGTATTCTACACATGTTACTTCGATATGAACATGCTACACACAAAATCATCCATATATATACATAAGCATAATAATGAGATCATGTATCAATGTTAACGGTATGAATCTAATATACTCATGCTATGATGCATTGTCAACTACCATATGTTTCTCATAAGAATCACCAGAATCCATGATATATATGCATGATGGTAAATCCTACTCTGCTCTAACATGTTATGCTTTTAGAAAATACTTTCTGAAAATCCTTCTGAAAGCTCTTTGCTGAAAACTTTATCTCACTCTTTCTTTCTGAAAAAGCCCTTTCGGAAAACTGTAACTTGAAGCTGAAAACAGTGTTTGAAACTGTAATCTGTATTTGAAAACTGAAACTGTATCTCAAAACTGTAAACTATATCTGAAAACTGTAACTCAAACTTTCTCTGAGTTCTGTATCTCTGAAAACTATTTTCTGGAAAAAAAAATCTGATATTTCAAAACTTCTTTATGAAAACTGGTATCTGAGTGTCTGTTGAAAAACTGACGCATGGAGGCATTACATCTCACTGTCCCCCCATACGCACTAGAGTCAGATAAGCAAATCCATGACATTGAGGCGTTACGTATCGCCGTCCCCCAAAGCATTCTATACCTGCCCTGAAACTGGTGGTCTTGGGGCGTTACGTCTCGCCGTCCCCCAAGCCACAAACTGGAGCTGGGGGTGCGGATCTATGCTACCACCCAAGCTCAAACTGAGGTCTAGGGGCGTTACGTATCGCCGTCCCCCTAGCCCATCTGGAGGATCTGTGAGCATCCCATCAGTCCTCAACATGTGCACATGTCTCTGAATCCGTCAATTCCAACAATGTACAACTAGGATGGGTCAAATCCCAAACCCTGAATCCAAGGTATCCGTCAAGTCCATTCTGTGTCTCAAGTTACATACTGGGGTGAGTTTTCACCTCATGCCCCGAAAACCATAAAATCATGATCTGTATTTTAAAACTGAAAGAAAGTTTTTTCTGAAATATATTGTATTTCAAAACATCTGAAACTTTTCTCTGAAACCTTTGAAATCTTTGAAAATATTTTTATCTTTTGCTCGACTACTGAAAACTTTAACACACACACACATGCAGATGCTTTCTCTGGATCTTTTCTATCTTAACCATGTTTAACTATATGCTTATTCCATACTATCACATATGTTCATGCACGTGTATATGCATATATGCAAGTAATGAATTATGTATTCTATTCCTTACATGCTTACATTTTGAATCATCTCACATTTACTATGTTTATACTATTCTCAGTATACTTACATAATTATACCATCATAACTAGGCTTACCTCTATAACTTGGTGGCTCACAAACAACATAAAGCATAATTTATTATTATACACACGCGATCGAAACTCTTCTACTATATCAGACTTCAAACATATATGAGTTTTCAAGTTCTTAGTTCTTAAACTTATTTACTATTTCCTGACTATCAACTTGTGCTCAAGAGTCTCATATCATAAACTTACATATATTCACATGCCATATATATACTACTCATGCATACTAGTATTCTTATATAATGTCTAAATTGCAAACTTTCATTCATGTCACTGGTTCATATATATTTATCTCATTTATAACCTCAATCCCATACCCTAGGGTGTAGTTTTCTACATCCCCCAAACCCAAGTCTAATTAAAATATATTTATAAACATTAGCTTACGCTTATATGTATGCACATACTTGTCATTCTTATACTTTTCGAGCTCAAATTTGCCAATCTCTTACTACTTACATACATATACATATGTGTGTGTGTGTGTGTGTGTGTGTGTGTGTGTGTGTGTGTGTGTGTGTGTGTGTGTTGTGTGTGTGTGTGTGTGTGTGTGTATATATATATATATCCAGTTTCTTGTCTACACATGTACCTATAAGGTTTCTTATATGTATACAGGTTTCATGTATGTAACTAAATACAACTTTGTTATATTTCTAATTACGGACAATGTTAAATCTCTGAGTGTTGGTAGCATGAGTTACTTACCTGGTTTGGCGGACACTCTGAACCTGGACCCGATCTGTCAAAACAAATCACAATATATGTCAGAACGAATATTTATGGATTTCCAACTCATCTATAATAACTACGGTCTTCCCCGGAACACCCGAATCATCTCCGATACTACTGCACAAACTTCATTACTCTAATACATATCTTTCTATACTTTTCCAACTAGCTGGGTAACCTAGAACCTCGTTTTACATGTTTGTGGTAAATCTTACGGAAATGTTTCCGCAAACGCTATGGAAGGGTCTCGAACCCTCCAAACTACTCTGGAATTACCAAATTACCCTCGCAATATCATATAGATATATACTATTTTCATGATTACGGCCATCTACGCTCGGTCGCACGAGAAACTCCGTTTTACCGGAATCTCACTAATTCTACCGGATCGATCATATCTCATCCGATTCTCCCCGGATTCTACCACATTTATCGTTTTAACATTTTATATCACATTCAATTTAGTTCATGCAAATTCGTTACACTACGGAATAAATAGAAGCATTCGAAACTAAATCGATACACTTTAAAACATGAAATTCTAAACGGAGAGTCGTACTGAAATTCCGAGGCCATATTCGGACTCCCAACGACCATATGAACGCGCTGGTGTCGACGAAATTCCGATCGGAGCTACTGTTCATCATGGGCTTACTGTTCACCGTGGCTTTCTTCCTCATTTCGCGTGCAACCGGTCATTGTTTGGCGAAATCAATCCCGCACACTCTTAGTACTCTCCTTGGGCTTCGATTTGGTAGGTGGCTCGGGCCGTGAAATGGATCGACGAGCCGGGATTGGGAAACCCACTTCACGCGCGTTTTCTTCCCTCCATCTCGTCGTTCGCCACGAACTGGGGCTGCCGCCGGCCACTACGTGACAGAGGAGTGGCTGGCGCAGCCCTCTAGCTGGTCGCGCCGGCCGGTAGTGGCTGGCAAGGCACTGCGCGACCAGAAATCGCCAAGCCAAGTTTTGGACGAATGAGGGGGGCATGAGAGAGATGTTTTAATTTTGCCTCTTCTGTAATTTGGAGAAACTTAGAGGCTTTAAATACTAGGATGGAAAATATCAATTTAGTCCCTGCGAATTTACTGCTCAGCCCATTTTCTGGAACCTTCTGGAGTATCACAATTTCGGAGCCCTTCTGATGCGATTCTCGAAAAGTGAAAAACACGATTGTTCGTCTCGGAAAAACGAGTACGATGGTCCAAAAATCAGCTCGATCGGAGGTCGTTTGCTCTCTTCGTGACCAAAACCGCAAACTTTACGCGTTTTCCAAAAATCTCGTATCTAACTTTTGATCCCACGCGTTTTCCAACGTGACGACTAATCAAAAACAATTATTCCAACTCATGTAACATCACTTAAGCTCTTATTCTTCATCATCTTCATGCTCCGAGACTAAAACATCTGTCCGGGAATCTTCTAAAACAGTCCCGAAAATCTGGGATGTTACATTCACCGCTCCTTATAAAAATTTCGTCCTCAAAATTTCTTCGCCCTTATAACTACTGATTCCAACCTGGTCGCATGTGCGGAAACAATCTTTCTCTAAACTCCACTGATATAATTTCTCTGTCTCAACTGTTAACTAATCACTATCTATAACCAAAATCCTTAAGAGCTCATCTACTGCTTTAAACTAGCTATACTGTCTGATTCTCAAGGTTAAACTTGTCAATGATAAACTCAAGTTACTTACGTAATCCTAACAGCTAGGGCACGTTCAGAATTCCGCTTTCGCTTGAATTTATGTAGTATCTGATATACATCCGGTATGAATAATTCTCTATCGGTTACACCCTCACAGGAGAGGCACGGTCTCGGATGTAGTCACAGAGAAGTATTCATAAACCATATTGATAAGACGGACCACATAACATGCACCAAATACATAATTACATTAAAACCTTATTAATTAAGGATTTTCCGCTAAGTGTCATACACCCTAAATCTAACCAATTAGATCATAATACGCATGTATAAAGTCAAGAAAACATGATTAAACATTGATTTAATTAAAGCTAATCATTTTAATTGACCTAGAATCAGACTCGCTCTGATACCATTTTGTAGAGGTTTTTATGGGCTTAATCCGGTAACGCAGCGGAAGCGGTGGAAAATCGTATTTTCGATTTCAAAAATCTTTCTCGGATTAATTAAATAAACCTATTTATTTAATTATCCAATAATCAAATTATGAAATAAAATTCAATAAATCATATTTAGGTGAATTTACCGAATTGCCCTGACACTTGGTATTTTATCCATTTTAATCCGAAATTGATCAAATCAATTTTGAATGATTCTAAATCATTTCTAAGATGAACTTAGCATGTTCAAAACATTAAAACACCAAGACAACAAAAATCCCCAAATTTCCATCCTTGGCCGAATGCACCTAAAGGGGGGGGGGGGGATTTGTGCATTTTGTCATTCCATGCTTCAAAACACATCAAAATGTAATCCAATCAGCATGAAACTTTATATGAATCATATACACATCTTTATACATAACATAAATGAAAAGCCCCAAATTTGGAATTGGTCATGAACCCTAATTTTTCAATTTCATCAAATTGGACAAATTAGACCAAATTGGTTAAATCAACTACTTCAATCATCATTCTTCCCTCCAATCCAAGTCTCAACACAATGAAACAACTCAATATCAAATCTAGGTCATCTACGAGTAGGTCAACAACTCTAGATTAGCAACAAGGTTTCCAAAAACCATAAAAGAATACTTATTACTACAATAGTCATAAGCTTCCATCATTATACATGCTCAACACTTCCACCAAACTTCCATTCATAAAAAACATAAAGAATAAAGAAAAGAATAACTTAAGAACATCACAAGATGTTGCCTAGATCATAAGGAACATTTTCTTATCTAATAGCAAGTTGGAAAAACTTACTAAATCCAAGCATTTTCTTTAGTTTCTCCTTTTCTTCCTCTCTAGTTCTTCTTGTTTCCTTTAATGGAGTTTTTGTAAAAGTGTATTAGGTTATCAAATGAAAATGAAATGAAAACAATATATACTTGTGGTAAAAAATGCCCTTGGCCGAATTCACCTTAAGCATATACAACAAATTTCATTTCAATTTCATTTAACTAAGTTTGATCAACTTGATTAATATCTAAAAACAACTTTATAGATATTTTGATTAAGTCAACAAAGGCAACTAAGTTATTTAATATAAATATCTAAATCTTAAGATATTTATATTTTAATTAATTTAATCATTTAACAATTAAATAATTAAATAATTAATTAAATATAAATATATTAAATATATGTATTATATTTACATTACATATCAAATACATATATTCATTTATGATATTAGTCAAATATCTCAATTTGACACTTAATTAATGTGTATTTAAATTAATCGAGTATTAAATGTAAATACACAATAATTAAGGAAATGACTATCGGGTCCCTACACATGTATTTTGCGTTTAACCTTTAAAAGACTTTATAAATAATCAAAATTATTTATTAATGTTTCTCTAGTGCTCTACGAGTATATTTCATTATTGAGACTCTCTAGATTCAGGCATATCCGTCACGAAATCCAATTTCGTGTCCATAATTTATCCACCCGTAAATTATGATGATCACGGATAAACTTGCTGAATCATACAGGTCGAGGTCATGACAAATGTATAATTCCTCCGTCACAGGTATCTTGATATATCCCAGAGATATAGATGTAAACGTCAAATCTCTATGGGGATTATCCAGTCGACTAATCTATTAGCAATCTCTAAAAGTATGTTTAGAACTAGCTTCTAAACTTTACCACGGGCCCATGGTTTTATCTGATTGCTAATCATATGGATTACCTATGCTCAGGTACACAGAAATGACGGATCCTATCTTGATATACATAGGACACCTTGAGGATCTATCTACACCCAACGAACAGACGGAGGTCTGATCTAAATAGATCGTTGACGTGACTACCATCTAAGTGTAGAAGATGTCTCATGTGCCCACAATGGCATCTCAAGTCTAAGAATCACAAGTACTACTCAACCCGAGAAGATTCTTATTGACGTTGGTGTACCATCCATTAAGAATCTTCGGTGAGTCGTTCAGTGTTTATCCGCTATAAACACCTACACGTCTATACTAGTCTCCAAGACTTATGGTTCATTGAGAAACCATTGGAATCATATATTCCAGTATACGACATGTACCGGTCTCAACGGGTTTACTATACTGACCAAGTAGTGTAAACCTTGACCAGGAACTGTCTGAGAATGACAACGTCATGATACTAATCAATGTCAGTTGCACACTTTTGCAACAGTACCATGACTAATCATTCTAAGGTCATTACATCTTTACCATATAAAAAGATACATTATATTATAGAAACTGCATATATTATTCACAATAATATCGTTTTACAGAAGTATTCATAAAGAAATACAACCGGGAATTGGCGCTCTGAGCACCAAACACAACAAAATCTCCCACTTGCTCTAGTGCCAATAACGATTGTATCTAATACCCATCAACTCCACGTGTTTATCAAACAACTTCGGAGGTATGGCCTTCGTCAGCGGGTCTGCTACATTATCTTCACTCGGTACCTTGCACATGACAATATCCCCTCGCGACACAATCTCTCGAATGATGTGGTACTTGCGTTCCACATGCTTCGACTTCTGATGCGCCCTCGGTTCCTTTGCTTGCGCAATGGCTCCAGTATTATCATAGTACAACGGAATCACATTCTCGATACTTGGGACAACTCCCAATTCTGTGATAAAGTTCTTTATCCACATAGCCTCTTTTGCAGCTTCAGAAGCTGCAATATATTCCGCCTCAGTGGTGGAATCTATTGTCGATCCCTGTTTGGAACTCTTCCAATAAACTGCACCTCCGTTAAGGGTAAAGACAAATCCAGATGTAGACTTTCTATCATCGGGATCCGATTGGAAATCAGAGTCTGTATACCCATTAACTTGCAGTTCGTTTCCTCCATAAATTATTAACTTATCCTTAGTTCCTTTAAGATACTTGAGGATATGTTTAATGGCCATCCAATGGTCATTACCTGGATTGGATTGATATCTGCTAGTTACGCTAACAGCGAAACTGATATCAGGCCTCGTACATAATATGGCATACATTATGCTACCCAAACACGAATCATAAGGTTGGTTAGACATTCTAACCTTATCATCTTCTGTTTGTGGACACATCTTCTTTGAAAGATGATCCCATGTCTGAACGGTATGTTTTCTGTCTTACAGTTACCAAAATTATACCGTTCCAAGATCTTATCTATGTACGTTGATTGGGAAAACCCAATCTGCCTCCTTTGTCTATCTCTATAGAGTTTTATCCCTAAAACATAGGAAGCTTCTCCCAGGTCCTTCATGGAGATATTCTTACAGAGGTATGCTTTGACGCTTTGTAACATGCCTAAATCATTTCCAATGATTATGATGTCATCAACATATAGGACTAAAAATACGACCATGCTCCCACTGGCCTTCTGATACACACAAGACTCTTCTGAATTCTTGAGAAAACCAGACGATCTAATAATCTCGTCGAATCGAAGATTCCAACTTCGTGAAGCTTGTTTAAGCCCATAAATGGACTTCTTAAGCTTACATACCATGCCCGAGTTTTCGCTGGACGCAAAACCTTCTGGCTGTTCCATATAGATTTCTTCATCAAGAAATCCATTTAGAAAAGCCGTTTTGACATCCATTTGCCAAATCTCGTAGTCATGATACGTAGCTATAGAAAGCAAAATCTAAATAGACTTGAGCATTGCTACCGGTGAAAAAGTTTCATCGTAGTCGACGCCAGGTCGTTGCGTGTAACCTTTTGCTACCAGTCGGGCATTGTAAGTTTCAATCTTACCGTCCGGCCCGTGCTTCCTCTTGTAAACCCATTTACAACCGATAGGAACAATTCCTTCGGGAAGCGGAACCAAGTCCCAAACTTGATTCACATGCATTGAGCCTATCTCGGATTTCATGGCACTTTGCCATTTCACGGAGTCGATGTCCAACATCGATTCTCTATAGGTGAAAGGATCTATCTCTTCAACTAAGAGAACATCCAGACTCTTTTCTTGTATCAAATACAAGCATTCAAGAGGTCTAGGTACCCTTTTCGACCTACAGAGTGTGTGTGTTGAAGGTCCTTCATTGGTTCGTTGTTTTCAGGTTGGACTTCATCAAGCTCAACCTGTCTATGATTACCACCTTCTGACAAAAAATTCTACTTCTAGAAATTTTACGAAGCGAGCTACGAATACATTTCGATGCTCGGTAACATAGAACAGATATCCCCTCGTATTCGAAGGATATCCAACAAACCTAAAATTTTGCCCTCGAGGCGAAAGCTTATCTTGCTGAGTCACCCTGACATAGGCAGGACAACCCCAAACCTTAATGTAATTAAGATTTGGTCTCCTACCGAACCATATCTGATACGGAGTCGTATGAACAGATTTTGAAGGAATCTTATTCAAAAGATGTGCACCTGTTAAGAGAGAGTAGCCCCACAAATAATAGGGCAAATCTGTGAAACTCAACATTGATCGGACTATATCCAATAAAGTTCGATTTCTCCTCTCAGACACTCCATTGTGTTGTGGAGTACCTGGAGGAGTATATTGAGCGAGAATCTCATTCTCCTTCAAATAATTCATGAACTCACCACTCATATATTGATACACATAGGACACCCTTCGATAGCGGGTCTGCTACATTATCTTCACTCGGTACTTTGCACATGACAATATCCCCTCGCGACACAATCTCTCGAATGATATGGTACATGCGTTCCACATGCTTTGACTTCTGATGCGCCCTTGGTTCCTTTACTTGCGCAATGGCTCCAGTATTATCACAGTACAATGGAATCACATTCTCGATACTTGGGACAACTCCCAATTCTGTGATAAAGTTCTTTATCCACATAGCCTCTTTTGCAGCTTCAGAAGCTGTAATATATTCCACCTCAGTGGTGGAATCTGCTGTCCATCCCTGTTTGGAACTCTTCCAACAAACTGCACCTCCGTTAAGGGTAAAGACAAATCCAGATATAGACTTTCTATCATCGGGATCCGATTGGAAATCGGAGTCTGTATACCCATTAACTTGCAGTTCGTTTCCTCCATAAATTATTAACTTATCCTTAGTACCTTTAAGATACTTGAGGATATGTTTAATAACCATCCAATGGTCATTACCTGGATTGGACTGATATCTGCTAGTTACGCTAACAGCGAAACTGATATCAGGCCTCGTACATAACATGGCATACATTATGCTACCCAAACACGAAGCATAAGGTTGTTTAGACATTCTAACCTTCTCATCTTCTGTTTGTGGACACATCTTCTTTGAAAGATGAATCCCATGTCTAAACGGTATGTTTGCTATCTTACAGTTACCAAAATTATACCATTCCAAGATCTTATCTATGTACGTTGATTGGGATAACCCAATCTACCTCATTTGTCTATCTCTATACATGTTACTTCGATATGAACATGCTACACACAAAATCATCTATATATATACATAAGCATAATAATGAGATCATGTATCAATGTTAACGGTATGAATCTAATATACTCATGCTATGATGCTTTGTCAACTACCGTATGTATCTCATAAGAATCACCAGAATCCATGATATATATGCAAGATGGTAAATCCTACTCTGCTCTAACATGTTATGATTTTAGAAAATACTTTCTGAAAATCCTTCTGAAAGCTCTTTACTGAAAACTTTATCTCACTCTTTCTTTCTGAAAAAGCACTTTCGGAAAACTGTAACTGGAAACTGAAAACAGTGTTTGAAACTATAATCTGTATTCGAAATATGAAACTGTATCTCAAAACTGTAAACTATGTCTGAAAACTGTAACTGAAACTTTCTCTGAGTTCTGTATCTCTGAAAACTATTTTTTGAAAAAAAAAATCTGATATTTCAAAACTTCTTTCTGAAAACTGGTATCTGAGTGTCTGTAGAAAAACTGACACATGGAGGCGTTACGTCTCACCGTCCCCCCATAAGTCGTAGAGTCAGATATGCAAATCAATGACATTGGGGCGTTACGTATCGCCGTCCCCCAAAGCATGCCAAACCTGCCCTGAATCTGGTGGTCTTGGGGCGTTACATCTCACCGTCCCCCCAAGCCACAAACTGGAGCTGGGGGTGCGGATCTATGCTACCACCCAAGCTCAAACTAGGGACTAGGGGCGTTACGTATCGCTATCCCCCTAGCCAATCTGGAGGATCTGTGAGCGTCCCCTCAGTCCTCGACATGTGCACATGTCTCTGAATCCGACAATTCCAACAATGTACAACTGGGATGGGTCAAATCCCAAATCCCGAATCCAAGGAATCCGTCAAGTCCATACTGTGTCTCAAGTTACATACTGGGGTGAGTTTTTACCTTATGCCCCGAAAACCATAAAATCATGATCTGTATTTTAAAACTGAAAGAAAGCTTTTTCCGAAATATATTGTATTTCAAAACATTTGAAACTTTTCTCTGAAACCTTTGAAATCTTTGAAAATATTTTTATATTTTGCTCGACTGAAAACTTTAACATACACACACATGCAGATGCTTTCTCATGATCATTTCTACCTTAACCATGTTTAACTATATGCTTATTCCATACTATCACATATGTTCATGCACGTGTTTATGCATATATGCAAGTAATGAATTATGTATTCTATTCCTTACATGCTAACATTTTGAATCATCTCACATTTACTATGTTTATACTATTCTCAGTATACTTACACATTTATACCATCATAACTAGGCTTACCTCTATAACTTACCTTGCGGGTGGCTCACAAACAACATAAAGAATAATTTATTGTTATACACACGCGAGCGAAACTCTTCTACTATATCAGACTTCAAACATATATGAGTTTTCAAGTTCTTAGTTCTTAAACTTATTTACCATTTCCTGACTATCAACTTGTGCTCAAGAGTTTCATATCATAAACTTACATATATTCACATGCCATGTATATACTACTCATGCATACTAGTATTCTTATATAATGTCTAAATTACAAACTTTCATTCATGTCATTGGTTCATATATATTTATCTCATTTATAACCTCAATCCCATACCCTAGGGTGTAGTTTTCTACACCCCCAAACCCAAGTCTAATTAAATTATATTTATAAACATTAGCTCACGCTTATATGTATGCACATACTTGTCATTCTTATACTTTTCGAGCTCAAATTTGCTAATCTCTTACTACTTACATACATATACATATGTGTGTGTGTGTATATATATATATCTGGTTTCATGTCTACACATATACCTATAAAGTTTCTTATATGTATACAGGTTTCATGTATATAACTAAATACAACTTTGTTATATTTCTAATTACGAACAATGTTAAATCTCTGAGTATCGGTAGCATGAGCTACTTACCTGGTTTGGCGGACACTCTGAACCTGGACCCGATCTGTCAAAACAAATCACAATATATGTCAGAACCGCTATTTGCGGAACTTCCAACTCATCTATAATAACTACGGGATTCCTCGGAACACCCGAATCATCTCCGATACTACTTTACAAACTTCATTACTCTAATACATATCTTTCTATATTTTTCCAACTAGCTGGGTAGCCTATAACCTCGTTTTACACGTTTACGGCAAATCTTACGGAAAAGTTTCTGCAAATGCTACGGAAGGGTCTCGAACCCTCCAAATTACTCCGAAATTACCAAATTACCCTCGTAATATCATATATATACTATTTTCATGATTACAGTCATCTACGCTCGGTCACTACTGGAATCTTGCTAATTCTACCGGATCGATCATATCTCATCCGATTCTCCCCGGATTCTACCACATTTGTCGTTTTAACATATTATATCACATTCAATTTAGTTCATGCAAATTCGTTACGCTACGGAATAAATAGAAGCATCCGAAACTAAATCGATACACTTTAAAACATGAAATTCTAAACGGAGAGTCGTACCGAAATTCCGAGGCCATATTCGGACTCCTAACGGCCATACGAACGCGCTGGTGTCGATGGAATTCCGATCGGAGCTACTGTTCATCATGGGTTTACGGTTCACCACGGCTTTTTTCCTCGTTTCGCGTGCAAACGGCCGTTGTTTGGCGAAATCAATCCCGCACACTCTTAGTACTCTCTGAGGGCTTCGATTTGGTAGGTGGTTCGGGCCGTGAAACGGACCGACGAGCCGAGATCGTGAAACCCACTTCACTCGTATTTTCTTCCCTCCATCTCGCCGTTCGTCGTGAACTGGGGTTGCCGCCAGCCACCACGTGACAGAGGAATGGCCGGCCCCCTTCTGGCTGGTCGCGCCGGCCGGTAGTGGCCAGCAAGGCGCCAGCGCGACCAGAAATCGCCAAGCCACGTTTTGGACGAATGAGGGGGGCGCATGAGAGAGATTTTTTATTTTGCCTCTTCTGCAATTTGGAGAAACTTAGAGGCTTTAAATACTAGGATGAAAATATCAATTTAGTCCCTGTGAATTTACTGATCAACCTGTATTCTGGAACCTTCTGGAATATCGTAATTTCAGAGCTCTTATGATGCGATTCTCGAAAAGTGCAGAACACGAAAGTTGTTCGTCTCGAAAAAAAGAGTACGATGGTCTAAAAATCAGCTCGATCGGAGTTTGTTTTCTCTCTTCATGACCAAAACCGCAAAGTTTACGCGTTTTCCAAAAATCACGTATCTAACTTTTGATCCCACGCGTTTTCCAATGCGATGACTAATCAAAAACAATTATTCCAACTCATGTAACATCACTTAAGTTCTTTTTCTTCATCATCTTCATGCTCCGAGACTAAAATATCTGTCCGGGGATCTTCTAAAACAGTCCCGAAAATCTGGGATGTTACATTCACCCCTCCTTATAAAAATTTCGTCCTCGAAATTTCTCCGCCCTTATAACTATTGATTCCAACCCGGTCGCATGTGCGGAAACTATCTTACTCTAAACTCCACTGATATAACTTCTCTGTCTCAACTGTTAACTGATCACTATCTATAAACCAAAATCCTTAAGAGCTCATCTACTGCTTTAAACTAGCTATACTGGTCTGATTCTCAACTTTGACTATACTTATCTGGTTCTTATCTCTAGCTAACTGTTCTGGTTCTTATCTCAAATCATCTGGCCTCACTCGGGCCCTAAACTGATTCTATCTTATCCTTGCTGATTCTCTGATCCAAAGGCCGCAAAAGTATAAACTTAATCTAATATCTTCATATACGAATATAGCTAATCGATTCACAACAAATGAGTCACCCATGGACTCATATTCAAGCAATCAAGGCACTGAACAATATAATCATATCATATCAGATAATCATAGAAAATATATACAAAGACCAACATGGTCTTTACCAAACTGAAGACAGTCTCCGACAGCTGGATCCCCACAATTACAGTCATTGACTTCTAGACCATGCTACTGACTCTGACTTTTAAACCAGGCTCTCATACCAACTTTGTAACATCCTACCTAGACCAGGATGCTACCGGCAGGAGATAGTAGAACCCATCTCCATAAGCCTCTGATTCTAACAAAATTTCAGCATGATGTATTCGTAACATCATACAACCTGGCCTAAAGCCAGCATCTATACAACAAGAACCAAACATCTCGGCCTCCGGCCGGTATATCAACATCAAGGCCTCATGCCTGAACTTAATGAATAAATATAGAACTTGGCCTCCGGCCAGAACTCGAAAATAAAACTATGCTATAACAA
Source organism: Zanthoxylum bungeanum (assembly GCA_019454045.1). NCBI lineage: Eukaryota > Viridiplantae > Streptophyta > Magnoliopsida > Sapindales > Rutaceae > Zanthoxylum > Zanthoxylum bungeanum. The sequence continues at coordinate 77,493 of SKCR01040675.1, forward strand.
AACTATTACATAACTCATACAGAAGAAATACAAAGCAAATACAAAGACAATGGCCGTGAGGACCCATAACTTGACCCAGGACACGGGACTCTCTATTGACTGCAAATTGGGGCGATCCACTGTCTTCACCAAACTTCTGCTACTGACATGCAAAACTACAATATAAATGGTGTGAGTCATAATGACTCAGTAAATAGTCATGCTCTAACTACAGCATAAACACACAATAGCTTATATTTTCGTTTCATTAAGTTTCTTAACCTATCCTTTACTATAATCATGCAATTACATTGCCCTCTTTAATTCTCAAACTGTATACATCTCTCATATAAGATTACATAGTTAACAAGATAATCAAAGCGTACTATTTAAATTCTGCTTAACTCCTTTATTTTCCAGATGCCTGAAATACCATCAACTCAGATTTCTCTATACTATTACTCATCACATTCTTTTATTACTTACATACAGTCTAAGATTAAATCACTCACTCATATATATTCATCATATCATGTTATTAATCTTACACACATACTTGAATTCATAATGTTCAATCATGCATATACGAAACCAAACCTTATACGTACCTCATAAGTCATAATTCTATAACACATGTATACCGTGCTCACAATATATAACATAGATTCATTGTAAGTCATAAATATATACTAACATATATTCTTAGGTAGCGTTATATTCATTTATCTTAAACTACAAAGTTCAAATCCATTATCACTGACCATGCTACTATGTACTTGTATTCTACACATGTTACTTCGATATGAACATGCTACACACAAAATCATCCATATATATACATAAGCATAATAATGAGATCATGTATCAATGTTAACGGTATGAATCTAATATACTCATGCTATGATGCATTGTCAACTACCATATGTATCTCATAAGAATCACCAGAATCCATGATATATATGTATGATGGTAAATCCTACTCTGCTCTAACATGTTATGCTTTTAGAAAATACTTTCTGAAAATCCTTCTGAAAGCTCTTTGCTGTGAAAACTTCTCTCACTATTTCTTTCTGAAAACGCTCTTTCGGAAAACTGTAACTGGAAACTGAAAACAGTGTTTGAAACTGTAATCTGTATTTGAAAACTGAAACTGTATCTCAAAACTATAAACTATGTCTGAAAACTGTAACTGAAACTTTCTCTGAGTTCTGTATCTCTGAAAACTATTTTCTGAAAAAAAAATATGATATTTCAAAACTTCTTTCAGAAAACTGGTATCTGAGTGTCTGTAGAAAAACTGACGCATGGAGGCGTTACGTCTCACCGTCCCCCCATAAGTCGTAGAGTCAGATATGCAAATCAATGACATTGGGGCGTTACGTATCGCCGTCCCCCAAAGCATGCCATACCTCCCCTGAATCTGGTGGTCTTGGGGCGTTACGTCTCGCCGTTCCCCAAGCCACAAACTGGAGCTGGGGGTGCGGATCTATGCTACCACCCAAGCTCAAACTGGGGTCTAGGGGCATTACGTATTGCCGTCCCCCTATCCCATCTGGAGGATCTGAGAGCGTCCCATCAATCCTCGACATGTGCACATGTCTCTGAATCCGTCAATTCCAACAATGTACAACTGGGATGGGTCAAATCCCAAATCCCAAATCCAAGGTATCCGTCAAATCCATACTGTGTCTCAAGTTACATACTGGGGTGAGTTTTTACCTCATGCCCCGAAAACCATAAAATCATGATCTGTATTTTAAAACTGAAAGAAAACTTTTTCTGAAATATATTGTATTTCAAAACATCTGAAACCTTTCTCTAAAACCTTTGAAATCTTTGAAAAATTTTTATCTTTTGCTCGACTACTGAAAACTTTAACACACACACACACATGCAGATGTTTTCTCATGATCCTTTCTACCTTAACCATGTTTAACTATATGCTTATTCCATACTATCACATATGTTCATGCACGTGTTTATGCATATATGCAAGTAATGAATTATGTATTATTTTCCTTACATGCTTACATTTTGAATCATCTCACATTTACTATGTTTATACTATTCTCAGTATACTTACACATTTATATTATCATAACTAGGCTTACCTCTATAACTTACCTTGTTGGTGGCTCACAAACAACATAAAGCATAATTTATTGTTATACACACGCGATCAAAACTCTTCTACTATATCAGACTTCAAACATATATGAGTTTTCAAGTTCTTAGTTCTTAAACTTATTTACTATTCCTGACTATCAACTTGTGCTCAAGAGTCTCATATCATAAACTTACATAGATTCACATGCCAAGTATATACTACTCATGCATACTAGTATTCTTATATAATGTCTAAATTACAAACTTTCATTCATGTCACTGGTTCATATATATTTATCTCATTTATAACCTCAATCCCATACCCTAGGGTGTAGTTTTCTACATCCCCCCACCCAAGTCTAATTAAATTATATTTATAAACATTAGCTCTCGCTTATATGTATGCACATATTGTCATTCTTATACTTTTCGAGCTCAAATTTGCTAATCTCTTACTACTTACATACATATACATATGTGTGTGTGTGTGTATATATATATATATATCCGGTTTCATGTCTACACATATACCTATAAAGTTTCTTATATGTATACAGGTTTCATGTATATAACTAAATACAACTTTGTTATATTTCTAATTATGGACAATGTTAAATCTCTGAGTATTGGTAGCATTAGTTACTTACCTGGGTTGGCGGAGACTCTGAACCTGGACCCGATCTGTCAAAACAAATCACAATATATGTCAGAACCGCTATTTGTGGAACTTCCAACTCATCTATAATAACGGGCTTCCCCGGAACACCCGAATCATCTCGATACTACTGTACAAACTTCATTACTCTAATACATATCTTTCTATACTTTTCCAACTAGCTGGGTAGCCTAGAACCTCGTTTTACACGTTTACGGCAAATCTTGCGAAAACATTTCCGCAAATGCTACGAAATGATCTCGAACCCTCCGAACTACTCCGGAATTACCAAATTACCCTCGCAATATCATTATATATATATACTATTTTATGATTACGGTCTCATCTACGTTCGGTCGCGCGAGAAAACTTCGTTTTATCGGAATCTCGCTAATTCTACCGGATCGATCATATCTCATCTGATATTCTCCCGGATTCTACCACATTTATCGTTTTAACATATTATATCACATTCAATTTAGTTCATGCAAATTCTTTACACTACGGAATAAATAGAAGCATCCGAAACTAAATCGATACACTTTAAAACATGAAATTCTAAACGGAGAGTCGTACCGAAATTCGAGGCCATATTCGGGAACTCCAACGGCCATACGAACGCGCTGGTGTCGATGGAATTCCTATCGAAGAAGCTACTGTTCATCATGGGTTTACTGTTCACCACGGCTTTCTTCCTCGTTTCGCGTGCTGCAACCGGCCGTTGTTTGGTGAAATCAATCCCGCACACTCGTAGTACTTTCCGAGGGCTTCGATTTGGTAGGTGGCTCGGGCCGTGAAACAAACCGACGAGCCGGGATCGGGAAACCCACTTCACGCGTATTTTCTTCCCTCTATCTCGCCGTTCGCCGCGAACTGGGGCTGCCGCCGGCCACCACGTGACAGAGGAGTGGCCGGTGCACCCCTCTGGCTGGTCGCACCGGCCGGCAGTGGCCGGTAAAGCATCGGCGCGACAAGAAACCGCCAAGCCACATTTTGAACGAATGAGGGGGGGGCATGAGAGAGATGTTTTAATTTTACCTCTTTCTTCTGCAAATTGGAGAAACTTAGAGCTTTAAATACTATGATGGAGAATATCAATTTAGTCCCTGCGAATTTACTGATCAGCCTCTATTCTGGAACCTTCTGGAATATTCGTAATTTCGGAGCCATTCGGATGCGATTCTCGAAAAGTACAGAACACGAAAGTTGTTCGTCTCGGAATAACGAGTACAATGGTTTAAAAATCAGCTCAATTAGAGTTCAATTGCTCTATTCGTGACCAAAACCCAACTATACGTGTTTTCCAAAAATCGCGTATCTAACTTTTGATCCCACGCGTTTTCCAAAGCAACGACTAATCAAAAACAATTATTCCAACTCATGTAACATCACTTAAGCTCTTATTCTTCATCATCTTCATGCTCCGAGACTAAAATATCTGTCCGGGAATCTTCCAAAACAGTCCCGAAAATCTGGGATGTTACACATATGTAGTGACTATATCGATGGACACCAAAGTTGTTCGGCTTATATTTTCCATCTAGAGTAACGAGAGTTCAACTTCAAGTTTTTAGTAGAATAACGCGGAGTTAATAATTCATATATTTGATTAAAGAGTTTAATTAATATTTCGTAATTATTGGAGCTCAGAACCGTAGGTCCATTTGGTCCCCGTGCTAGCTCGATTAACTGTAGCAAACCTAATATAATTAGATTGTCTAATAATATACTTACATAATATTTATATATTATTAATAAGATTAATAATATAATTTGTCATAAATGAAACAATATTAAATTAATATAATATTATGTTTTCTTATATTTTTTATTATGAGCTAATGAAATAATTATAAGATAATTACATCATTAATAATAATGAGATAATTATTACATCATCATTGATAATGCATAACAATGAGATAATTATGACATCATTATTTGATAATGGTAAATGAATTTTCAAGACAAGCCTCAATGGTTTGCCAAATCATCCACCAAGTTTTAGTTAATTAGTTTTGAACTAATTACATAACTTGTTCCATTATCTAATGGATTTGGTTGACACTCCACTCAAGTGTGTTGGCCATTTACAATTGATAGGATGAGTGGATGTTGGTGGTTGATGTTGGAATGAATAAATTCTCTAAACTCTCCACTCAATAAGTTGAGTAAGTTAGGCAAAAACACAATTACATAAAGGAGAGTTACAGAGAAAAAAATTCAAACAAACAAATAAAAAAGTTTTGAAAGACTTTGAATATCTAAGAATTTTTCTTAATTGCTAAGAGAGAAAAATTCTACCTGAGTTAGATATTGATCTAGTTTATCTTTCCAAAAGAGTTTGTGAAAACATCATTTCTATAAATAGTTTAGAGTTTGATACTTCTCTAAATAGTTTAGAGGTTAATCTTTGTGAGTGAAGCCCACACTTCAGTTTATTGGTTTTGAGATATAACTTGGAAGATTGGGTGGTTGATCCAAGCGTTGGACATCAAAGGAAAGTCATCAAGTGGTTGGTGGAGTTCGGATTCAACAAGGGAGAAGGCAAAGAAATTTTTAAGGGTCCATACCAGAATCGGTGCCCCCAATAGCAATTTCCGTTGTGCTAAGGAAAAGACGTTTTCTACAATTGTGTAATATCCCGGATTATTTTAACGTGTGTTGCGTGAATTTTATTTTCATACACGTTACCGCATCCGAATGCGGGGTTTATTTTTACGGAAAAATGGAAATTTATTCACGAAATTAATTACAAGTTTTCATCAAATTAATTTTGAGGAGTAAAATTGGAATTTATCAATTAGAATTTATAAATATATAAATCTAGACTTGGAAATATTAGATAAGAAATTTGATAATTTCAATAGTATTTAAGTATTATTTTATTATTTGACATTTTAGTGTGGGCCTAATGAGCCAATGGGGGTTGTATTACAGTGGATAAATTATTTAAGTCCATTGGGGGGAATTAATAAACTTGATGTTAAAACTAAGTTGGGCATGTGATAAATTGATTTTGAATTTAGGAAGAAACTAATTTAAAGCCAAATGTTTGAGAGATGCTCGGTCACTCCAGGGATTTCTAGAGAAATCCAATTATTATTATTTAACTTAGTAAAAAAAAAAATGATGAGACAAGCTAAAGATATTTTTTTTTCATTTTCATTATCGACAGAACATTATGCAACTTTAGGAAATAGAACACCAAATGCCGTGTGGAAAAAAAATAATAAAATACCGAACCAAAAATGTTTCCTCAATTTCGTGAGTCATAGAGGAGGAATCAAATAAGTCAAACATAATTAACCGTCAAGAGAATGCAAATCAAGCTTTACACAGTGAATTGGATTTATGGGCGATTAGAAATTAGAGTTTGTGATGTTAATATAGTAGATTGGTGATCACTTCTTGATGGTTTGGTGTAATATTCAGTGTGGGTGAACCATTAAGGGAGAAAATTTGGAGAGGAAGTGGCCCCTAGGTTTCGGCCAAATTGGAGCTTATTTGAGCGTGATATTGTTTTATGGATGGCGGCAGTGGCGTTCATTTAAAAAGAGAAATTACCAAGAAGAGAGGTTGGCCGAGAATGATGAGAAACAAAGGGAAGGCAGACCAAAAATGGAAGAAAGAAGAGCAGGACAGAAACAAAAAAATAAAAGAGAAGAAACAAATCGGGAGAGACCCAATGGGTAAGTAACTTAAGTGATGAATTTCTTGAGTTTGGGTGTTTATGGGTTTGTTTGATTTGTGGTAATGAATCTGAAAATTGAAACAAGAATGTTGAAAACGATTATATTAAAGTAATACAAGATTTTATTTTAACTTTGAAATCGTAAGAAATTAACCAAAAGGAAGCAATTGAGAAATTGGGGAAATTTGATAAGAACCCTGGAATTTGGGGTTTTTGATTTTATTGGTTTTAATTTTAGAAGTTTGAAAAGAAATTAAATGAATTAAGAGATAGCTTGGCAGTGAGTGGAATAGAGATTATGGAATAGAAGAATTTTTTTAATTGAATCGATTATGATTTTATGAGTTATGGAAATGAGTTTAATGTTTGACTTTTTAAATTGTATTGTGTTAGTAGGTGTGAGTTTGCTGTTTATTTGGTAGGATAAAGTTGATCAATTAGAGCCTGAAGGTGAACTACTTGTATTTCATGATAATTGTAATAAAATTAGTGGTGTTTATAGTATTTTAAAACTTGGTAAATGTTAGGTTGTGTTCGGCTGAATCTTTAAATAAGATTGTGTTTTGATGTATAAATAATATGAGATCAAAATGTGGTTATGGTCAGCTATAATGGCTGAGAACATATATATATATACTCGCGCACATATTTGAGAAATTGATTGATGTGTATAGTGATTAAAGGTATTAAAAGCATGTTTAGGAAGGGTGGTATTTCGGCAATAGAAAGAGTTGAAGCTTGATATTGTTTGATGCATGTTTAAAATGGTTGAACAAGAATGATTAATAAGATAATGGATTATCAAGTATAAAGTGTGTATTATGGTAGCAGTGAACTCTGAACAGGTTGTACAATTTTATTAATAAAATGAGTTCTAGACATCCAATTCATTTTGAAGAAATCAAATACATTAAAGATTAAAATAGTAAAAATTAAAAAATTAAAATTAGAATTTTTCAATGAAGAATAAATAAGAGTTAGCAATATTTTCTCTCGGAGAGACAACTAAGAGGGATGTATTGATAAGTCAATTATGGAATGTTTAGTTGGTAAGTATTAAAGTTATAAATGCAAAGTATCGTTGGTAAGTTATATACATATAGAAATGGAAATGAACCAATAAGTAAACTCTTTATAAAACATACATTTGTTTATGTGTGTCGACTATATGTGTAGGAGTATAGACCACTTCATGTATCGTTTGTAAGCTATTGGAATTATCATTTATGAAAGATAAGTTTGGTGACAAGCACATATTTTGTGTATGCATGAATGATTTCACTATGTCATAAATAGGCATGAATGAATGCATGTACATATAAGATAGTATAATAAAAGCATATAGGTAATAGAACGCATATGTTATTACATTATAGTCATGCATGAATTCATATAAGTGGTTATGGTATAAAGATAAGTATATAAGAAAGTATGACTGTGATTAGTGAAAGCATAAGAAAAGAATATGCATTCATGTGTGTGATGATTTTCAGAAGATTGAATTAGAGCTTAGTATGGTTTTGAAATTCAAAACGTTTTAAAGAAAAGTTTCAAATGTATTTGAAAGAAAAGTATTTCAGGAAATATTTCTTATAGCTTTGAGATTTAAAGCATGGTTTTATGTTTTCGGGGCATGAGGTAAAACCTCACTCCAGTATGTAACTTGAAATACAGTTGGAATTGACAGATACAGAGAACATGTGCACATGTAGGGCCAGGATGGCGGCTTAGGATCGTGTACCTGGTCCCTAGTGGTGGCTACACCCAGTTGAGTTATGATCCTGGGTGTAGAGCTCTACGTTGCCAGTTGAGTGTTTGTCTTGGACGTAGGGCACCACCAGCCTGTTGGTGTTTCTAAAACATTTCCCAAGATCACATGAGCATTAAAATAAGAATGAATAATGAAGAAGAGTGGCGGAATCACACTTACAACGATCGGATGTGATGATATGCTCAACAAAATCCCTCATTTCCTTTAGATGTGAATTCGGCCAAGGAGTAGTTTTGATGTTGAAGATGAACAAGATCCACAAGCTCCAAGCTTTGAGAAGGAAATCCAAGCTCCAAGATCGGTTCCCTATCACCTTTGTTTGATCCTCCAAGTATGTGCTAGCAAGAATGGCCAAAGGAAATCAAAAGAAAAATTTCCAATTTTCTTTGCTTATGTTTCGGCCAAAGAGAGAGATAAGGGAGAAAGTGTTTTTGATTTGTGTATATGTTCTAAACTTATGCCAAAAAGGCTTACAAAAAATGATTTAACCCTTTCCAAAAAGTCAACACTCATTTTCCCTCCAATTTGGCATTTATGGCACTCAACCACCTCCATCATGAATAGTGACTGCATGTCACTATTCAAAAAGTGACTAGACAACCATCACACATCAATGACAAGTGATGTGACTCGCGATATGATTTGCAATGTGACTTGCGGCCGCACGTGATTCAAAATCGGAGTAGCCTCGCAAACACATTCCGGGCTCGGTTTTGATAATTCTAAATTAACGAGTTTTCCGATGCCTCGTTAATAAATCCAATTTACTATTCACGTCACTCGTGAATTAATTCTAAATTAATTCGAGTGCCCGAATTGAAATATAATTTTAATTCCGCGTCGAAATCCAATTTCGTTTAATATATCGAATATATTATTCTATCGATTAATTCCAAATTAATCTTTCTCTCTCCTCAAATAGTACTTCATCCTAGATAAAGTTTCTCCGCTTTTAATCACAGATTAAATTCGAATCAAACGTCATCGATGAATCTTCGGGAAGCGACCCAATAGATCTCCGGATATATTGGCAGTAAATACGGTCGTCGGACTATCCGAACACGTACGTACCTCGTACTACGTTTTTACCGATTTACGAGACAAGATTGGCTTCTAGCAAAACACCATGCCTACCCAATTCTCCAGAAATATTCTTACTGGAATATACGATCTTTATCAGGCGTAGTATACCGTAGTATTGCGTATTGCGATCCAGTGTCAGATGTCACGTGCAGGGCCTGGGCTGGAATAGTGTCTGCCCCGTACGAAACACATATCGGATATCAAGCAACTAGTCTCTTTGAATCGGATAATCATGACATTTTCATATTATCCCGATGGTTGCAACACTATAGAGAACCAGTTCTGAATCCCTGCGTGATCATCATCTCCATATGTCTGAAGTGATACTTCCTACTTGACATCACATCCAATACACTACGATTCTCAATGAACCCAGTAGAGGCGTACACAGAACCTGTTAAAGCCCTGGACTACCAAAACCAAAGTTCACCGATTGTCGTAAGTACTAGCGATGTAAGTCTCAGGTTAAGACCAAATACACCTACCCTGAAACGGACTCCCATAGACACATATACATACTACCAATGGGATTCCGCGGGGTCTATCCAGAGCGAAACTGTTTTCCGTACCATCGGTAAAACACAACCTCCTATCGCACTTGCATAAGTATCCTATACTTAAACATATGAGAACTATGCCGTTATGCCCTTACAACGCGCACAAGTGCAATACTAGTCTATTCCGCATTATCGATGTCCAGTCTCGATAATACTATGACTAGGGATATTTAATGATTAAAACTTTTTGGATTGATACTGTCTCATATCATCTCAATCCGGAACTAATCATATGGACTTTTACCATTTATATTTATCAAAGTAAATGAATCACAAATCGGTAAAAGGCAATTTCATTATTACATAGTTAATTTTGTACAAAACACAATGTCTTTTTACAAACAGTGACGCTATGGGTCATAACTGTCCAACAATCTCCCACTTGGCCTATAGCCAGTCACTCAAGCATCTAATACCTGAACTATGTACATGTCGCTCAAAATTTTACTGAGGAATCACTTTCGTCAGCGGATCTGCCATGTTATCATCTGATGCGACATTCTCGACCTTCACATCGCCACGATGTATGATCTCACGAATCAGATGAAAAAGTCGAAGAACGTGCTTGGATCGTTGATGAGACAGCGACTCCTTAGCCTGTGCTATAGCCCCGTTATTGTCACAATACAATGGAACGGGCTCAGCTGCTAATGGAACTACTCCTAATCCAATTACGAATTTTCGGATCCAAACTGCTTCCTTTGCTGCTTCAGCTGCAACAATGTACTCCGCTTCTGTTATTGAATCGGCAACAGTCTCTTGCTTGGAAGATTTCCAGCTCACTGCTCCGTTATTCAAACAAAATATGTACCCTGATTGCGACTTACAATCGTCTTTGTCGGTTTGGAAACTTGCATCGGTATACCCAGTTACCTCAAGTTCTCCATTTCCATAGATTAAGAAGGCATCCTTAGTTCGTCTAAGATACTTTAAGATATTCTTAACCGCCATCCAGTGACCTTCACCTGGATCGGCCTGATAGTGACTACACATGCTCAAAAAGCATAGGAGACATCAGGTCGTGTACATATCATGGCATACATGATCGATCCGACTGCCGAGGCGAACGGTATCCGACTCATGTTGCCTCTCTCATCTTGAGTATTAGGACACATGTCCTTAGATAGATAGACGCCATGTGACATTGGCAACAGTCCTCTCTTGGACTGATCCATGTTGAATCTCTTCAACACTTTCAATATATGTGCTCTGGAAAGTCCAAGCAGTTTTCTAGATCTATCCCGGTAGATCTTTATTCCCAGAATAAAAGCTGCTTCTCCCAGATCTTTCATGGAGAATTTCAATGAAAGCCAAGCTTTCACCGACGTTAGTATAGGAATGTCATTGCTTATTAGCAATACATCGTCAACATATAGGATAATAAAAGTCAGTGCCCTCCCACTAACCTTCTTGTATACACAAGGATCATCTTCGTTTTGAATGAAATCATATTCTTTTATGATCTCGTCAAAACGTTGGTTCCATGACCTCTATGCTTGCTTCAGTCCATAGATGGATCGATTTAACTTACAAACCTTGTTTGCAAGTCTAGGCACGATAAAACCGTCAGGCTGTTGCATATAAACATCCTCCAAAAGGTTTCCGTTAAGGAAAGCGATTTTAACGTCCATCTGCCATATCTCGTAATCGAAATATGCAGCAATTGCAAGCATTATCCAAATGGATTTAATCATGGCAACGGGTGAGAAAGTTTCATCGTAATCGACACCATATCGTTGACGATACCCCTTCGCTACAAGCCTAGCTTTGTACGTTTGTATATTGCCTTCCATGTCAGTCTTCTTCTTGAAGACCCATTTGCATCCAATAGGCTTCACACCTTCTGGTGCATCAACCAGTGTCCAAACTTGGTTGGTGTATATAGAATCTATCTCGGACTTCATGGCTTCTTGCCATAAAGCGGAATCGATATCTTGTATCGCTTCCTCATACGTAGCTGGTTCGTTATCCTCAATGAGATTGATATCTACATGAGGTGAGATTAGGTACCCATACCTCTCAGGTTGTTTCCTGACTCTCTCTGACCTACGCGGTCCTTGTGTAATAGAAGATTGTGGTATAGTCTCATCCCTGATGGACTGTTCTTGTTCCGTTGAGGATTCTATGCCAGGAACAGTATCACTACGATTTTCATCAAGTGCTACCTTCCTCCCACTTACCACTGCATTTAGGAATTCCTTCTCAAGGAAAACCGCATGTAGAGCAACAAATACTTTGTTCTCTCGTGGGTGATAGAAGTAATATCCTTTGGTTTCCCTAAGATACCCTACAAAAAGGCATTTATCCGATTTGGGTTCAAGTTTGGTACCTTCCAAACGTTTGGCGTATGCCCAGCATCCTCAAATCTTCAGGAATGGGAAACCCGGTTTCTTTCCTGTCCATACCTCATACAGAGTCTGTTGAACAGACTTTGACGGAACCTTATTCAAAATAAGAATTACACTGTTTAATGCATATCCCCAAAAGAAATAGGTAGCTCAGTGCAACTCATCATAGACCTTACCATGTCCAACAAAGTACGGTTTCTCCGTTCGGACACACCGTTTAATTGCGGTGTTCCAGGAGGAGTCCACTGTGAAAGAATACCATATTCTTTCAAGTAACCTAGAAACTCATTGCTTAAGTATTAGCCACCACGGTCCGACCGTAATGTCTTAATACTCTTGCCTGTTGTTTTTCAACTTCGTGTCGAAACTCTTTGAATTTCTCAAAAGTTTCCGACTTGTGTCTCATAAGATACACATAACCATAACGAGATGCATCATCTGTGAAGGTTACGAAGTATTTGTATCCACCTCTAGCCTGGCTAAACATGAGCCCACAAACGTCACTATGAACAATGGCTAACAGTTCGGTGGCGCGTTCACCTTTACCGTTGAAAGGTGATTTAGGTATTTTGCCTAATAAGCAAGATTCACAGACGTCATATGGATTTGGATCAAATCCGTCCAAGCACCCACTCTTCGAAAGTGTGGATATGCGAGTCTTGTTTATATGTCCCAGGCGATAGTGCCACATATAGGTTTCATCTTTGTTACTCATTTTGAGCCTTTTGTTTGTTATATTATATGTTGGAGATAAATTTATATTCAAAATATAAAGACCATTATTTGCAACAGCAGTGCAAATTTCTACATCATTTTTATATAAATAACACCCAGTGTTTCTAAATACAAAAGTATACCCACATTGGGTTAACATAGATACAGAAATAATATTCCTAGTCAAACTAGGTACATAATAACAGTCATTAAGTTCAAGTACATGCCCCGAGGCAGTTCCAAAATAAAAGTGCCCACGGCCAAAACAGCAACAAGCAATGTGTCCCGTTTCCAACACGCAGATCAATCTCTCCTGAAGCCAGTCTCCTGCTAATCCGCAGATCCTGCGCATCAGTACATATATGAGTACCACAACCAGAATCAAAAATCTAATTTTTAAAACTAGAAGTAGCCATGTTTATTTCAATAACAAACATACCTGAGGCCGGTGCCTTGCCCGCCTTTGTCTCCTTCTGGAGTGCCTTGTACTCGCGGTAGTCACGCTTCCAGTGACCCTACTTGCCGCACTTGAGGCAAACATCCTGAGATTTGTCCTTTGGCTTCCCAGAAGCCTTTGACGATTTGGCCTTGCCCTTTCCTTTATGCTTCTTCTTCTTCACACCTCCAGTTGCCTTGGGCTCAGCCCTCGGTTTCTGAGATGTCGAAGTAAAGTGCGCCTCGCGCTTTTTTCCTTTGAGAGTAGACAATAACTCTCCAAGAGTATCGTCAGTGTTCATCAAATTATAGTTTATGATGAACTGTCTCCAGGAATCGGGGAGAGATTGCAAGAACATGTCTATAGTAATCTCAGCCTCAAAGACTACCCCCATAGTAGCTAGCTCATCGATGTCAGCAATCATCTGCGCCACATGGGACTCAACAGACATGCCTTCTGACATGCGTGAACGGAAGAGCTTCCTAACTAACTCATATCTTTGCGACTCTTGTTGGATCGATGAAGATCTTGCAATCTCGCCATCATGTTATAAGGATCCAAGTCCCTATTTTGACGGCGGAAATACTGAGTCATTGAAGCAAGCATAATGGACTGAGCAGTATCACAATCATCGCTGTGAGTCTTCCAAAGCTCCAGCTCAAGTGTCTGATCAGGTGTGGGTTTAAGCCCAAGAGTGTATTTATGGTGTATAACAACCTCTCAGCTCCAAGGACTATCCTTAGATTCATCTCCCAATCTGCAAAGTTGTGCCCTTAAAGACATTCTCTCCCATGATTATGTCTCGGACATTTCCCTTTCCAGTCATCTTGAC